>VXBZ01002410.1:183-19154 GCA_013399135.1 Heliornis fulica
TCTAGATTCAGGCCTGGAGGTTGGTGTCCCTGCCTATGGCAGGGGGGGTGGAACTCAATGATCCTTGGGGTCCCTTCCAACCCAGACCAGTCTGTGATTCTGTGAAAATGCAGTATACATTAACCAAAATAAAAATGCCACACCTACCAGCACTGAAAAAATGTAATTTTTTTTTCTCACACACACTTTCACAGAATCATAGAATCACTTGTGTTGGAAGAGACCTTTAAGATCATCAAGTCCAACCACAGCCTCACCCTGCCTAGTCCACCTCTAGACCATGTCCTCAAGCACAACATCTATACGCCTTTTAAATACCTTCAGGGATGGTGACTCCACCACTTCCTTGGGCAGCCTGTTACAATGCTTGACAACCCTTCCAGTAAATAAATTCTCTCTGATATTTAATCTAAATATCCCCTGGTGCAATCTGAAATCACTTTTTCTTGTCCTATTGCTTGTTACCTGGGAGACCAACCCCCACCTCTCTACACCCTCCTTGCAGGTAGATAAGGTTTCCCCTCAGCCTCCTTTTCTCAAGACTAACAAGCCCCAGTTCTCTCAGCTGCTCCTCGTAGGACTTGTGCCCCGGACCCTTCACCAGCATTGTCACCCCTCTCTGGGCATATTCCAGCATCTCAACATCCTTCTTGTATTGAGGGGCCCAACACTGCACCCATCACTGGAGATGCAGCCTCACCAGAGCAGAGTACAATGGGACAGTCACTTCCCTACTCCTGCTGGCCACACTGCTCCTGTTACAGGCCAGGATGCCCTTGGCTTTCTTGGCCACCTGGGCACACTGCTGGCTCATGTTCAGCCGGCTGTCAACTAACACCCCCAAGTCCTTCTCCTCCAAGGAGCTCTCCAGCCACTCTGCCCCAAGGCTGTAGTGCTGCCTGGGCTTATTGTGACCAGAGTGCGGGACCCAGCACTTGGCCTTGTTGAACCCCATAAGGTGGTCTCTGTCCATCATTTCTACCCTATAAAAATGGTGGAAGATACAAGTTCCTCTCAATAGCTTTGCAATGCTCACATATATGAACACATTCATGCCAGCCGTTGCAACACTAGCTACAGTTTTTGTATGTAAACACCATATAAATGACAGGTCTTTGACAGTAACTACACATTTAAAGATGCAGTAGTAGTACTGTGGACATTTTAAATGGCATCTAATTTCTTTGATTTCAACTACATTATTTCAAAACCTCTTTAACTCTAAATATTTTCTAAACTTTTCCCCAGATATAAAGTGTAGCTATCTCAAAGTTACATTAATTACCATCGCTCCAAAGCCTAAACATCTCATTTTAAAAGTTCACTTCGAAAGCTGCAATGCTGTCTGACAGCACATATGGCATTTCTCACTTAGAAAGACTCAGCTCTTGAAAGGGAGGAAATGGATAGTCAGGGATATTGCTAAGTTTATCATGTCCACATAGTACAAAATCTGTATTTTTATTATCAGGTATGAAGAACACACACTGCATCACAGCAGCCAGCCACAATTCTGATCTGATTATATTGAAAGTACTGTTCGTCTCAACTCTGGTTCATAGGGTATTTTAAGAAATAACTAGGTAGTGGAAAATACCAATTACTATGTGTATTAAACAAGACATTCATCATTATCTGTGCTTACATTTTGATAGAGTATTCATAAATACTGAGTCAGCTTTGACCTGGAAATTCCCATGGAACAGACTAAGGTCCTACTTAGATGAACTTGCTCACAAGGCACATCCGTCATTTTACACCGAAATTTATTTCTGCCCTTGTCAACCTGCTATCTCATTATCTCACTATTCACTGACAAAAGAAACGATGAAACATGAACACCGGGGTACAGGGAACCAAATACACTCAATAAAATTAACCTCATTATGTCAGTTGTGCGTACCATGATGAAATCCTCCGGTGGGACCTCTCGGGGTTACTGTAATGCGATAAAGAACAGTTGTGTTGTTCTGAAATTAATGATGAATATATACTGCAGGAATAATAGTCACATCATGACTGGTGCACAGCAAAATCAGGGCTACAGGTGGATTTGCATTTGAGTTATCACTGTGTGACATTAACAGAGAGGAGAATTTTAATGTCTTCACAAAGGCTTTGTTGTGTATTTGGTTTGATCGCTTGCTCTAGAAAACACACAAAGTAGGCATCATTTTCTACTTAAACTGAACAAAACTATTACAAAATCAAGTGAAAAGTCTTACACCCAAACCATCCATGGGACGAGGCTGTATTTTACCAAAACACTGTGTGTGAGGCTATCCGTGCCTCTGTTATTTGTTGTACTGTCCATGCCTAGGCTGGCAAAGACATCAAGGAGCTCAGTATTGTCATGCATAGGTCCTGCACCACCTGCCACCTGCACTGCCCGAGGATGTGTGCACATACATAACCACACAACCATGTGTGGGAACACTCAGCAAAATGAGTCAAGCAGAGCTGCTGCAAAACGGGGCAGAGCTGAAGGTGGGAGAGGGCTTCAAATGGCCAACATGCAATGACTGCAAGGGAATTTATGGAGAAGTTTTGTTACCCTGAACACCACACTGGTTTGTCAGACTTTTGAGCCGCAAATATTTCTGTACATTGCAGACCCACAACGGGAATCCTCCTTTCTCACAGATACTGCTGTCTTATGCTAGGGGTTTCTTATGCTCCCCCATTTTTAAAGAAAGAGCTGTTACACCTATCTGGTCAGATTCACAGCACCGATCAAAGGGTTTTGCCCAGTAATCCCCACATCAAAGATGTATCTTGAAATCAAATACTTACCTGTTCTAATGCAACTATTTTGGTTTTCGTATACAATAAGCACAAGGTAATAAAACTCATACAAACCAAAGCAGTGTAAAAACATAATTAAGGCCTCTGGCTAAGAATGGAAAAATACCTTGAGTGAAATGTGATATTACGTTGCACAACTGATTAGTCATTTAGTTAATCACCTTGTAATATGTTCCAATTACTTTTTAGAGAATAGGCCAATTCTAAGGATGTCTGATGCAAAGTGGTAATGAGATTGTAAGTGGATATAAATGGTTCCAGAGCAATGCACCAGCTCATTTTTCATGATATGGAGCACATCCTACAAAATGCTGACTGTCCTCTAATACCACTGAATTCCACCCATGGCAAAGCATTTATTTGACCATGATAAAACCAAGAAGTTGAAAAAGCAGATAACATTTTGGTTGACTTTAAACTAGATTCAAAGGGGGGTGTTGTTGCTGCGTTCCCATCATGGGGCAGAGTTCTGGTAATAGTGAGAACTGGAAGACCTCTCACCCCCCCCCTAAGGTGGAAACGGTGTGCTCGGCCTACTCTTGAAATGCCTGTACAGCAATGCACATGGTAAGGGAACAAACAGGAGGAGTTGAAGTCTGCGTGCAGTCTTCAGTCAGGGATTCAATACAGCAGCAATCACAGAAACTTGGTGGGACAGTTCCCATGATAGGAATGTGGCCATGGATGGCTGTGTTCTTTTTGGGAAAGACAGGCCAACAAGGAGAGGTGGTGGAGTGGCTCTTTATATGAAAGAGCAACTCAAATCTATTGAGTTGTGTTCAGGAGCAGAGAAGGAACAAGTTGAAAGTTTGTGGGTGAGAATTAAAGGACAGGCTGGCCTGGGGGATACTGTTGTGGTGTTTATTACAGGCCTCCTGATCAAGAAGAGGATGTTGATGAGGTACAGCTGAGAGTACAGGCAGCTAAGAGTAGTCTCGCAACCACAGACCCTGGCTCTTATGGGGGATTTTAATTCCCCAGATATTTGCTGGAATGCCAACACAGCCAGCCACTCGCAGTCCAGGAGGTTCCTCCAGTGCATCGATGACAACTTCCTAATTCAAAAGGTGAATGAACCCACTAGGAGAGGAGCTCTGTTGGATCTTGTTCTTTCCAACAAGGAGGGTAGAAGCACTAAAAGTTGAAGGTAGACTTGGCTACAGAGACCATGAGATGGTGAAGTTCAGGATCTTATGTGGCAGGAAGAGAACCTCAAGTACAACTGCAACCCTGGACTTTGTCAGGGCTGACTGTGGTCTCTTCAAGCAATTACTGAGGGAAATCCCATGGGACAGTGTACTGGAAGGAAAAGGGGCCCAAGATAGTTGGTCCATATTCAAGGATCACTTCTGGGTCAATGACAGACCAAGGGGTAATGGGTCCAAGCTGGTACATATGAAGTTCCTTATGAATGTAAGGAAAAAATTTTCACTGTGAGGGTGACAGAGCACTGGAACAGGCTGCCCAGAGAGGTTGTGGAGTCTCCTTCTCTGGAGACATTCAAGACCAATCTGGACATGTTCCTGTTTGATTTAATCTAAGTGATCCTGCTCGGGCAGGGAGGTTGGACTGAGTGATCTTTTGAGGCCCCTTCCAACCCCTAACGCCCTGTGATTCTGTCATTCTGTGTGATTTAGGTATTTAGAGTAATTGCCAGCCAGTCCTAAAAGTTACAAATCTAGGAAAGATATGAAGCTTCTAGGTCTAATCACAGAATCACAGAATGTGTTGGGTTAGAAGGGACTTTTAAAGGCCATCTAGTCCACCTCCCCTGCAGTAAGCAGGGACATCCTCACTAGATCAGGCTGCTCAGAGCCCCATCAAGCCTGACCTTGAATATCTCCAGGGATGGGGCCTCCACCACATCTCTGGGCAACCTGTTCCAGTGATCTACCACTCTCATATTAAAGAATTTTTTCCTAGTGTCCAATCTAAATCTCCTGTTTTCCAGTTTAAAACCATTACCCCTTGTCCTGTTACTACATCCCTTCCTGAACAGCTCTTCTCTGGCTTTTCTACAAGCACCTTTCAGGTTTTGGAAGGCCTCTACAAAGTCTCCCTGGATCTACATGAGGAAAAGACCATTGAATGAGAACACAACCAAAGCTTCCAAAATAAATGACAAAGCTATTAATTAATGCACTTATAGATCAGAAGTTCCTTGCAATCTCTTCAGCTGACTACTTACTTTAATGCTGGCTGTAGGATTTTCACTAAATAATTCCTGTTTGATTTAGAGCTGATTTAAAGATTTCTCCTGACAATGAACTGACTGCAATCATTGATTGGTTTCTTCTTATAAATCAGTATTTCCAGCTGAAATGCTTTCCTTATTTTAAGGTGAACTTGTCAAATTTCACTTTCTATCTATGATGTCTTAATGTGTCTTGGTAAACTAATGGAACAGTTGAGTTGTCCTATCAATTTTTTGTTCCCCATGTAAGTACCAAACCTCTGCTGAATAAATGAAGCATTTTATGTTCAGGAAGGTTTCCCAGCACTTCTACCACTCTCACATCTCTTTCCTGCATTGTAGACTACAAAACTGAGCACACTGTTTTTGAAACAGCCACAGCAGTGTGGGGCCTCTGGACCTCCCTTTCCCTTGGTGCTCCTGTTAATATATTCATGGATTGCAGTCAGCTTTTTGGAAAAAGAACAGCTCTGGAGCTCGTGTTCATTCAATCATCAACCACCGCTCCCTACTTCATTTTCAGAGTCACTGCTTTGCACGACAAAGTCCTCCTATCTATAAGCACAGCTCTATTTGTTCTTACACCCAGGACTGTGTAAAGGGTTGTATAGAAGCTGAAATACATTATTGACTTGTGACCTTTTCACAGAGTGATTCCTATGTCAATCCTGTGTCAATGACCTATGGGATTAAACCCTTTATTTAGGATTTATTTGGTAATTTTTATCACCTTGATATCCTTTTCCATTGCTAAAAATGCCCCTTTTAAGGAGGACTTTTTAATGGACTTTTAAGTCCATTCTAGTCCCACTGGAAAGTTCTCTAGTCAAGAAGCCAATCTTATGAAGCCAATCAAGAACTTCTTGACGGTGAGGGTGACAGAGCAATGGAACAGGCTGCCCAGGGGGGTCACGGAGTCTCCTTCTCTGGAGCTATTCAAGACCCATCTGGATGCCTACCTGTGTGACCTCCTCTAGGGAACCTGCTTTGGCAGGGGGTTGCACTCAATGATCTCTCAAGGTCCCTTCCAACCCCTACAATTCTCTGATTCTGTGACTATATCAACTGGCATGTTTATTTTGTGTCTTTTCTAGTTTCTTACTCAAATGATCATGATTTCCTTGTGGTTCATGATGGAAAACCTTGTGATCCATTGTAAATATCGTCCAGTCATCCATATACCAACTCACAGAGAGCCAGCTTTACAGCATTTCCTATCCATAACCCAAAATTGCCTGCAGTGATTAAGAGACATTTGGACAAGGTCCTTAACAACATGCTGTAACTTCTGGTCAGCCCTGAAGTGGTCAGGCAGTTAGACTAGATGATGACTGCAAGTCCCTCCCAACTGAAACAGTCTATTCTTTCCCTATCCTATCCTATCCTATCCTATCCTATCCTATCCTATCCTATATCAGAATTTGGCACTATTACTTTCATAAAACACAGATGAGACCAGCTGAACAAAGTATGATATACATTTCAGAACTCCAATGCCAAGTAAAATCAAGGAATGAGAATTAATTTTAAAATGCTTTGAATACCAAAAAAATCTCACCCATTTTGACCTGAAATTTTTAGCAGTATCATCCAAGATCCTTATACTTCAAAAGGACACACACATACACTGGTGTTAAGAGATGTCTTCCCAAAGCAAATCCAAGACCAGGAAAACAAGCCATAAAATCCACACTAATCCATCTTAAATATATAAATACTGACCAATATTTAAGATAATACAATATTTTGTTGTATAGGATACACACCATAGTTTAAAAATACTTGGTGTGCTGATTTCATTTTTCCCTAAGCTGTCTGCCCAGCTCTTTGGCAAACAGCGGGTAGAAGACCTAGCATGGGTTGTGTCTTCTTGCTAAGACCCTTAATTATCTTCCTCACATGCAGGGGCAGTCACTGAGTATGTGCTCACTTGGCTCAGCCAAAAGCAGCACTTCTAAATTAGCAAACATTGCTTCACAAGAAGCAGCAAAAGAAAGGTTTGGGAAATCAGAGTTTCTTGCCTTTTAAATCCAAGAGCCAAAAACACTTTTAGGGAGGGATTAGGCAGATCATGTGCAGTGTTGCTACTAGTTCAGGATAAGGTGGGGGTCTTTAAATACTTTGCCCTTACAGGGTTTGTCACATTCAGGTCATTACCAGAGTTGTGATGAATCCTGCTCAGCGATAGGTTTATGCCAGTCATGTTCAGAATTTACCTTGGCTAGTAACATTGATTTATTTTCTGATAAGATGCTAATTATAAAGACTTGAAATTTGCAATCTCTCAGTAGAAGGGCAACACTACTTCCTTTAAACAAAGTAATGTACAGTGTATTATTAAACATATTAATAACAATAATTTTTCCCAGTGTACAGACACTTTGTCTGCCTATTCAAGGTAAAATTCTCATTGTGAGCCATAATCTCAGCCTAAAATTCATTGTCTACCTATCCACTGAACAACTGTGCACCAAAACCATGCTTTCACCAGAGATTCAAACACAATCATTTTGTTGTTGTTGTTTTCTTGGAGAAAAAAAAAATCAAAGACATTTATTCTGAAATCACTTACGTGAACAGGCAACAGCACCACTAGATATTCCTCACCACAGCAGCAGTAATCATACAAAGTGTGCTAAAACCAGAGATATTCAGAGCACACTATGGCAGGGTCCCCAAACTGTACACTACTGGGAAGTCTGACAGGTCAGAAATGTGATAACAAAACAAAAATAAGGACTGCCTTTCGTTCCCACAGGCAAACTGTCTTTCCCAGAGGCAAGATGTTTGCTTTCTCTATGACCACCCTAGTGCCTTGGTTCCCACACGACTGCAGAACCCTGGTCCTACAGCAGTGCTGGATTACAAGAGTTGCTGTGGCTTTTCCCGTCACCTTCCATTTACATCCTGTTGTCTCACTGTCCTTTACTACCACTTCGTCCCTCCTTCCCCAATTTGTTCTTCATTTATGTTAATTTACAGTGCAGCCACTGCAACATGTCTACATGCAGGATGGAGCAGTGCAAAGGCAGGAAGAAACAGCTGAGGGTGTCTCTGCACCCACTATTTCAGCCCTACCTATTCACACTGTAGCCCATTTGGAGCATGCGAAGAGCAAGCTATGCTGCAGAGGAACATTTTCAAATGCTGGATGCACTCATGTTCTTTTTGACTTGTTAAAATCTTCACTGCTTCATCCTCTGAGGATGCAATCAGAAAACAAGTCCTATCATTTAATGCACTACTAGAATGTGCTTAGAAGCTGCATGACGAATAACACTGAAAACTGTATTAGAACTTGCATATGACTAAGCAAATAGAGATTTGTTTTCCTAAGAGAGTCTATTGCAACTTGTTCAAGTACTGAGGAAAACTAGAAGGGTGGTCCAACATGTAGTAAGAGAGTAACAGGAAGGTGCAGTGGAACTGCTCACTGAGAATATTCATTCATTCATTCATGGTGCTGCCAGACAATATCCAATTTCTCTCGGATGGCAGGCGGGCTCCTTGACATCAAATCCAGAGAACACTTCACATTTGCCTGGCTTTTATCAGCTGACACCTGATTGGCCTGTATTGTGCATCAGTTTCTCAAGGGAAAAAGAAGAGCTAAGATAACTATTGCCCTAATACCCACCTCTTTTTCAACACAGCTACTTGTCCGCAAAATGTACAGAGGTGTCCGAAATCTAAAGTAAATGTGGCAGCACTGAGGACTGGCAGCTATTCTTATCTCGCTGCCCTCTATAAACGCCCTGGCTAAGTGTCCCTTACTGCCCAATACAGCTGTCATCATTTAAATGCTTTGTAGTCTACAAATGGGCCGGTCTGATGGTGACAGACTGAATAATAGAAAGATTACAGGTTGCATAACTCCATTTCAGTATGGAGGAATTTTGCAGTCAATGATTCTTCCCACGCTGGCGCAGGGAAAAATCCCAGCCCAAGATTTCACTGCTATTTCTCTGCAAGGCAAACCACTTCTCAGCTCTGGAACACCTTGGATGTCTGTCTTTATAGCTACAAGCTCTCTCAGGTCCATCCTACTTCGGTCTCATTTTCCCAAAGGCTTTAGAAACTTTGGCATCTGAAGAGGAGCTCTGAATGTGCTATGATAGCAAGTCTTAGGAAAACACTTCAGAAATGCCTCTCCAGTTTTAGTGAATCAATGTACTGTAAGCTTTAGCTACTTTATTGAAATAAAGTGAATCGTTACAATCAAACCCTCTATTATTCTTTACGGCAGGGAAGGATTGAGCCCTTAATCTGTTTACAATGCTTATATAACCAATCAAATCAGGATTGGTTAGAGAAAGACAGAAAGCCTAATAAAACCTAAAGTACTTCATGATTTTCCACCAGTTATCTTAAATAGTTTGTTTCTCAAAAGTTAAACATATCTGAGGTCTGGGGAAAGAAAAAAAAAAAAAAAAGAAACAGCTCTTCCACACAGCTGATGCAGCCTAGTTGCAAATATAACAGATAAGGACCTTAAAAGCACATGTATTTCTACCCCCCAGCTTTATCAGAGGTTTGCTGTGCTCCCTGGATAAATCCTTTCCCTTCTGAATTTCCCTTAAAGGGGAGTAAACAATGTTTTTTCCTTGCCAAAGGGATTTATGAATGGTGTAGCACTTTGATCAGATTCAGCTTTTTAAGTCATCCACAGGGGATTAATGATGTCAGTTCTTCATGATTGTATCAACCCTCAATTTGCACTTGACTCATAAGCACTCAAACCTCCCACGCTCCCAGCCAGGAATCTGAATAAATGTTGAAAAGGAGATGAGCTACACAATGGATTTGCATAGAACAAGTAATGGCCAGGTAAGAATCATTGTTTTAATGAAGCATTCCCATTCTGATCCAATGCTTTTTCAACACCTCTTCTTATAGTTACAGGCTCTGGAAGTCCCCGGTGTTCAGATATAAAGGTCACGACTTCTGACTTTCAGTCAGGGAAAGGTAGGACATGACAAAATGGGCTCACGCCATGTTAGATGATAGCCCCCAGCTGTGGTGTGCAGGAGCACTGCTGACTGACCTAGGAGCTGTGAACCTCTCCTGATATTTCTTTGACTGAAGACAAGGTGCAAATGACAGACGAAAAAATTTCAAGCAGAGCTTAAACCAAAAGCTGCTGACGAGGCTGGCTGTGCACTCCTGAAACTCCCCTGGCAGGGTGGGACAGGCACAGCTCTAGCTTTTCCAGAGCTGTTGCCAGCTGGCCACTGTGGGACACGGAGGGTGTGGGGACCTAGTCACACAGACAGTGTGACAGAAGAGCACCTCCTGTTCTCACCAGTGGAGAAAGAGACTTTCAGAGTGATCTAAAGCCAAAGCCAAAGTGAGGAGTTTCAGCATGACACAGCAGAAAAGATCATTGCTTTCCATGAATGACAGATGTCACTGAAGAAGACTTCTCCACAGTTAGAGTTAGTCTTTGTGATTACCCTTCCAGATCCTTCCAGGAAAAAAAAGTATAAGTCTCAGAATGAGAGATTACATCTAATTCTGCTTTCACTCTGTGATTTAACTGTGTGTGGATAATGCTCAGGTACGAGGGTACTGCAAACTGTGGTGTGATGCTCCTAAGGCAGCTGTGTGTGGGTGAGGGTATGCAGCATAACTTCCAGAAGGACAGACATGAAAGGGTCACAGCAGGGTCCAACAGAATAACTTCCTAATAAGAAAAAATAATTTTGCCTTGAAGTGAAATGGGCAGAAACCATAAAACTAGTCCAGATCACAAGTGAAGATATGCCCAAGCTATAAAACTCAGATTCACACCTTTAAATACTGCCACACATTTTGGTTATTAGACAACACTTTAGCTCAAACCACTGTGATTAACCTGATGGCCTTCTATGATGGAATGACTTCACTGCTGGAGAAAGGATGGCCAACTGCTGTGTCCTGGTTTCGGCAGGACCAGAGCTGATTTTCTTTCTGACAGCTGGTGTAGTGCTGTGGGATGGATTTAGGATGAGAATCATGTTGATAACACAGGGATGGTTTTAGTTGTTGCCCAGCAGTTAAGGACTTTTCAACATCTCATACTGGCCCACCAGCATGAAGGTGGGGGATACCCAAAAAGCTGTGAGGGGACACAGCCAGGACAGGTGACTCAAAACAGTCAAAGGGATATTCCATACCATATGATGTCATGCTGTTCATAACTGGGGGTGGCCTGAGAGGCATGGCAGTTGGGCGTCTGGTACAGCATCAACTTCAGGTGGTGGAAAACTGTGCTGTTCATAACCTGTTTTGCATAAGATGATGATGATGATGATGATGATGATGATGATGATGATGATGATGTTTGTCCTATTAAACCTTTTATCTCAACCCACACGTTTTCTCACTTTCACTCCTCCGATTCTCTCCCTCATCCTGGTGGCAGGAGAGCGAGCCAGTGGCCATGTGGCCCTTAGTTGCCAGCTGGGGCTAAACTTAAACATGATGCCATATATCTTGACTTCTGCCTCGCTTTTGACATGGTCTCATACAGCATCCTTGTCACCAAACTGGAGAGGTATGGCTGGATGAATAGACTATTTGAATGAATTTGAATGAATCCAGATGGCCGCATCCAAAGAATTGCAGTCAATGGCTCAATGTCCAAATGGAGATCAGTAACAAGCGGTGTCCCTCAAGGGTCCACATGAGGACCAGTACTGTTCAGTATCTTTATTAATGACATAGTGGGACTGAGATCATGTTCAGCAAGTTTGCAGATGACAACAAGCTGAGTGGTGTGGTTGATTTGCTCGAGGGAAGGATGCCATCTGGGGTAACCCTGACAGGCTTGAGTGAACCCCATGAACTTCAACAGGGACAAGTGCAAGACCATGCACCTGAGTCAGAGCAATCCCCAGTATCAACAAACTGGGGAATGAAAGGTTTGAAAGCAGCCCTGTGGAGAAGGACTTGGGGATACTGACAGATGACAAATTGGATGTGAGCCAGCAATATGTGCATGCCACCAGGAAAGCCAGTGGTACTCTGGGCTGCTGTGGTGGGTTCACCCTGTCTAGAGGGCAGGTGCCTACCAAAACTGCTCTATCAATCCTCTCCTCAACTGGATGGGGGAGTGAAAATAGAATGAAAATCTTGTGGGTCCAGATAAAGACAAGGACAGAACCAATTACTGTCAGGCAAAAGAGACTTGACTTAGGGAAAACTAATTAATTACAAGTCAAATGAGAATAGAATAATGAGAAAATAAAAAGTACATCTTAAAACACTTTCCTCCACCCACCCCTTCTTCCCAGGCTCAACTTCAGATTTCTCTCTCTCCTTGCCCCCAGCGGCACAGGGGAACAGTGAATGGAGGTTGTGGTCATTTCATCACATGTCTTGGCTGGTCCTTCCTCCTCAAGAGAGGACTCCTCACACTCTGCCCCTGCTCCAGCACAGGGTCCCTCCCATGGGCTGCAGTTCTTAATGAACTGCCCCAGCGTGCATCCCTTCCATGGGGTGCAGACTTTCAGAACCAGACTCTCCAGTATGGTCCCAGGACATGGTTTAGTTGACATGATGGTGCTGGACAGACAATTGGACTTGATCTCAGAGGTCTTTTTCAGCCTTAAAGATTCTGTGATTCTATGGTTTCAAGCAGCACGAGGCAGTAACAACCAATAACTGAAGGATTAAATGAAAAAGATCTGGAAGGGGAGACTAGGCTTGGGGAAACATAAGCAAAGACAGAAGGAGACCCACAAATCAGATGTGCCTCTCAAACACTGCTCTAACACTGAGTTTTAGAAGACTGAGGATGTCAGATGGATCTGCTGCTGTCTCAGCTACAAAGATGCACCGTCTCTGCCTGATGACACCACAGTTACAACATTTATGATCCCTGCACTGAGTGATGTGCAAAGGCAGGACAAAGTTCTGCAGCCAGCAGTCTTGTGAAAAAAAAAATTAAATAAGATTTACAGTGCCCTTGGGTAACTAAAGCAAAATAATATATCTTAACTGAGAGAATGTGCTTTCAATATAAAGCCCCTCGAAGCCCCCTGGCACAGGTTCAGCAAGACTCAGCAGAAGTCATGCCAACGCCGAATTGCTGCTTCCCACAGCAGTGTGCGTTTCCTCCAAGGCCGCCCATGGCTTGCCAGCACCTAAAGAGCGGCACAGTACGAACTCCCCAGCAATGCCCCCTCGCAGGGATCTCCCACGCCAATCACGGCAGTGCCAGGACCAACCCACTGAGCTCTGAAGATCAGAAGGCTGCAGAGATCTCTGGCCACGCAGGGAGGCTTGAGCAACACACCCGAGGTACTTACTGCAGAGATGACACTGCGTGATGTTTCCTTAAGCAAACAGCACCCCCTCCACAAACCCTGCCCTGCTCCGTTGCCTGACTTAGAAACCATATTAAGCTCTTTATGTAATCAGCAGAGGAGCATATCCAAAGGCTACCTCTTCAGGTAGCCTAAGGTAACTAGCCTCTCAATTTAGTCTTCTTAATTAGGTAAATACGGTGAGATCAGTCCCATTTTGCCCTGACAAGCCTATCAGCCTGTTAGCTGACAGCTTCTCATTTCGCTGACGTAGTAACCATTTGGACATTTTACACTAAAAAACACTATTCACTGCACAAGGCAGCCCCAGTTCCAACAGTTGTTTCAGCAATTCTTTGATTGGGGGCAGGGGGGCATAAATGACTAGAAAATTATGTCATCCTTGTGAGGACCCGGAATTCTAATGATCAAGAATTGATGCAAACCTTTCACATCCTACTCTTTAAATATGCATATGGCCTGCATGCACACAGGCAGAGTGGCACGCTCTGGGGTCATTTAAAATAACTGCAAAGAGGACCCTGCAAATATATTTTGCTTAAATGCAGCAACCTAATTTTCTAAAAGATGCCACAGTTTTGGATCAGTTCTGAGCTTTTATAAACTTGACAGTGGCTATTAGTTCTTGGTACTTCACATAATCTCCCTTGTGGACTTTTTTTAATATCTTGTGGCTGAACCGAGGATATATCTTCAAATCCACTTCTTCAAGGCTTTTGTCAGGCAGGAGTAGGAAGTTTAATTATTTGCTAGCAGTTTCATTCCTGTGCACAATAGGAAGTATGCATGATGTTACAATCCTCCCGTGAAAGCAAATCGTGTGGAGGTTAGCAGCTGCTCCAAAATCACACAGAAAGTACCTGTGGATGGTATCTTGAAGAAATCTCTTTATAATCTTCTTTGCAAGAAAGAAACTCATCATGTATTTTTCCTAAATGAATGTAAGGCACCATTTACAGGCAATCCTGAGGTCTGCCCTCTCTCTGCACAAAGCAGTATTAGCAGCCCTCCAAACAACACCTCAATGCCATGGGGACCACCCTTAAGGGGAGAGACTTCCAATTCTCCATCAAACCATCACTTCTCAGCTGAGGTTGTCAGGAAGAATGCTGTCGGATAATTTCAAGCTCTTTTTCTGTTTTACTTACCAACACTAAAGAGCATCTCATACAAGAAGTCATTTCAGTGAAAGCAATGGGTTCACTGCGTTCAGTGCCAAGAAGCAGCAACTGGGAAACTTGAGGCTAACACTTATTATGCTGATCCTTTTCTATCAAGCAACAATATGGCATGTTTAATTTAAACTCACTAATTCAGCTGCTGAAACTGCTACATTTTTTCTTACAAATCTCTGAACCTTTTTTATTCACCAAATCATGTTTTCACATCAATAGCCTCATCTTACACAGTCTCATGGTACTCTCAAACATTAATTTCATTACAATTTTAGGAGGTGCAGCTCTCTTTTCTGTCAAGTTTAACAACTGAAAGAGCAAGTGATGTATCTGAAATTGGCCACTAAGCTGGCAGCAAAATCCGTAGGAGAAATCCCTTCTCCTCAAACTTTTGCTTCCATATTCTGATTGCTGTGAGGCTGAAGATGTCATGAAAGTACTTCCAAAGGTAACCAATGTACATCAAATAAGCAAAGATAAGAATTTTACTCCTTTTACCGAGACAGGTTAAAGACTTGCAAATTGTTTCTGAGGGGCAGCAAAACCACATTCTTCACTGGGGAGTCAAACCTACTTTTTTCAGCGATGATTCACTGAATTAAAAGGGTGCTTGTAAGTGCTCAGCTGCCACAAAGATCTCTGCAGAAGTAGTTTTCCTCTTTTCAAACCAAGGCAATTTGAAGAGATTAAGTAAAAAAACATAGAAAATTGGCAAGCCCCAAAGATGGACTGACACCACTCTCCTGGTATAATATATCTTGGGAACATGCTCAATATAACAATTTTAGTTCTTTCTAGCTAAGCAAGATATAGCTGGCCATAATTCAAGGCTCAATTATAATGTCTGTTACAATACAATTCTTATTAATGATAACTCTAATTGCAGTGTTTGCTATCCTCTTCCAAACCCACCTAGACAGCTTCCAGGAAACAAAGAATTTCGATTAAATTTCTTACTCGGTTCAATGTTCCTCTCAGACACACACAGAGCGGCCACTGAAGTGGGACTGATGTTTCTGGAAGTGGGACCACAGGAATCGCACACTCCTCTACTCACCTGGCACCAAGTGCTTTTACACAAAGCTGATGTACACCCAGTCACACAGATACTGAGGCTCAGAGACAAAATACATGACACTCAGCAGAGTTATTCTGAATTTACATTAGTCTTTTTGAGAGCATGTCAGTATAGACAAATCTCAGGCTATTACTACATACACTTAAGACTAGGTTGATGTTGATCCAAGAAAAATAGGCAGATCTGTTCTCTTTTTGGCAAGAGTTATTTCAATGGCATTATATTTTTATTGTGCTAAATGGAAAATTTTGGGGTTTAAAAAAAAAACCTTAGTAAATCAGACACAGACCATAAATTACAAGTAATCTGCATTTATGCAGTCTGCTTTTGTTATAAAAAAGATTAAGAAAAAAAAGAAAAAAGCTTTCAACTTCACAGATGCAACCATAACTCTCAACACTACACCACTGCCAAAGCTAAGGAAACCATGTAAAGCAATTCCAGTAATATATGGAAAAAGAAGATGATGTGAGTTTGTCCCTAGGTCCCTAAGAAAAGAGCAATTAATCATTTGTTCTGGTTCGAATAAAAGCTTGCTCCCAAAAGCAGGATGTACATCTCAGCTGAAATAAACCAAGTAGCATTATTTCAATAGGGAATTTGACAATTATATTATTATTACTACTACTGTTATTAAGAATATTATAACATTAATAATAGTAATTAATACTAATAATTTTTAAAGCCACTTTTCTGTGTTTGGTGCAGTTTTGTGGCCATTGTTCTAACCTAAAAAGTCTTTGGAAAAATCACTGATAGAACTCTGGTTTAATGTCGTTAATGATTTAATGTGAATTTATACTCTCACTCAAACAAGTCTGTTACAGCACACTACAGATACTGACCATCATCCAAAACGTGATTTACAAGTGACCAAGGAGAAAGATGAAGACATTTAAGAATTCAGCTCTGCCACAAGCTACATGAGACAACATAAGAGAATGTCAGCTCTGAATAGCTTGAGAAAGAAGCCACCTTCTCTCTATGAAGAGTAGGTTTGGGACTGGTATACACAAAGCCTATTGGAGGACACACCATAATTTCTCACTGAAAGTCACATTTTATATCCTTTCACAAATCTTTGAAAATTCTGCTCTGGTAATTCCTGTTGCCAGAATCAACAAATAAAAATCACAGGAAACAAAACCGTGGAACATGCCTCAATTGGGTTGATACACTCTGAGATGAATGGCACTGTCATTTGTATTATATTTGTATTGATACTGATTATCAACAAATTAAATTTATATTTGTATTGATATTGATATCACTGTATTGCTGTCGGTACTACAATGTAACCTGAAGACCCAATGGAGATTAGGGCGCCATGACATCAGGCATGGAGAAGGAGACAGTTCATATCCCAGTTACTTGCAATCTATCCGCATGAGGCAGACAAAGCACAACTATCATTTTGCAGATGGAAAGCAGAAGGAGTAAGCAGACTGCCAAAGGCTTTCAGAAGCTTGCTCAATGAAATCTCTGACAAAACCATGACATAAACCACTGCTGCTGGAAATGCATTTCGGCGCCAATGCACTACCTTATCTATTAATCCCACTACTTTAATATTGTGTTGGTAATTTTGGAGACATAACATAGCTGCTGGATAATAAGTAGGAAATATTATATTTGCTATTTTTCTTTACAAAGGTAAAACATATAGGAATCAGACCACATTATTCTGCTGTATACTAAGATCAGCACCCAGTTTCATGTTTTATCACAGTCCTCCTATCTAATCTTCTCCCATGATCTGGAGAACTTACTTGTGATCTTAACTGATGGTCTGCAAAGCTGAAAAATTAGCAGGTGATTTACAGAACCAGATTTAGGCACTAAGGCATCTGACATTGTCAGAAATGGCAATTAGTTACTTCTGAAGGGTCATCAAAAAGTCCTGCTCTAAAGCAGACAATAAAGAATGAATGAACAAACAAACAAACAAAGATAAAAATATTTCCTTAAACTAAGAGGTTCCTTTTAAACTGTTCCCTGGTGAGACTGCACCTTAACTCCTCCCGCCACTGGCACTTAGGTCAGTCCATTAAGGCCCCCAAGATGCATTTGGGAATGAGACCACAAAGTCTGCTCCTGTGATAATGCATCTAGTTGAAGAAGGAAAGAGGCAAAGCTGCCAGAAGTAACAGCCTAATAGCTGGAGTGCTGACAGCACAAGTGTAAAACTTGATCACAGTTCTCCTTCTTGAGGAGATTCCAGTTCTCACTTCCCACTTCTCTGGAACATGCAGGGTCATCGCACTATAAACTACCCTCCTGAATCCTGACCTTGACAATGTATGAATCATAAGATGCTGGAGGATGTGCAGAGAGGACACTGAAGTTCTGCAAAATACCTAGGGTACAAGCCTTTGGGCCTCTCTGGTCTTTCTGTGCATGGACTACCAGGACAACTCATGGAGACAGATTGACGAGACAGCTGCTCCATGTCCCAAGCTACACTGGAGGGCACAGGAAGTGTTGGCTTCCTCCTCCACGGGCGTGTCATGGTCACAGTAAGGCATGAGGCAAATAGAGCTATGGCCCTGTTCTGTTGGAAAAGGCAAATGAGCACACACCGACCACATCTGAAACAACTGTTCAGTTCTTAGAGTGGGCTCCCATTGGGCCGTCTATTTCTCTGAACGTGGAGGTCACTGCTGTGCTTGGTGCTGTATTCAGACCTGTGCTCAAAACACTTCAGTGAGGTCAGGATCTTCTGGGGATCCAAATGATCTCTAGATCTTTGTTGAGTGCAGTCATTGCACGGTCCTGCACTTCCCAGACCATAACACCTCCCTACTGGTATCTGTGCATAACTCCAGTGTGACAAGTGGGCTCAACATGGAGAAAATTTGTGAGTTTTACACACTCTCAATAGTAAGCTACAGGATTTATGGATCACTTCCTTGCACCTAGGTGGCTTAATTTCTCCTAACTTCCACCGTGGGTGACAAGACTGGGTATCTCTAGGGACACCTCTGTAACTGAGCTACCCAATTGCTAAAGCAAGACTTGCAGGAGTGTGGTACTTACTAAGCATTACACACATTATAAGTGTAACACACAAAGTACAGTGAAGTGTAATCACAGCATCAGAGCCACAGGACATTAAGAATTGGAAAGGACCTTGAAAGTTCATGTAGTCCAACCCCCCTGCCCAAGCAGGATCACCTATATTAAATCACACAGGAACGTGTCCAGATTGGTCTTGAATGTCTCCAGAGAAGGAGACTCCACATCCTCTCTGGGCAGCCTGTCCCAGTGCTCCGTCACCCTCACAGTGAAAAGATTTTTTCCTTACTGTCACATGGAACTTCCTATGTTCCAGCTTGGCCTTCTTGGCCACAAGGGCACACTGCTGGCTCACGGANGGGACTTCTTTCTTTCAACCAGTTCTCAACCCACCT
>VXBZ01002412.1:212-25870 GCA_013399135.1 Heliornis fulica
CAGCCACATAAGATCCTGAACTCCACCATCTCGTGGTCACTGCAGCCAAGTCTACCTTCACCTTTCAGTGCTTCAACCATACCCTCCTTGCTAGTGAGTACAAGATCCAGCAGTGCTCCTCTCCTAGTAGGCTCATCCACCATTTGCATCAGGAAGTTGTCATCAATGCACTGGAGGAACCTCCTGGACTGGGAGTGGCTGACCGTGTAGGCATTCCAGCAAATATCTACGTAGTTAAAATCCCCCATAAGAACTGGGGCCTGCATTTGTGAGACTACTCTCAGCTGCCTGTAGGAAGCCTCATCAACTTCCTCCTCTTGAAGGAGGAACTGTAATAGACACCCACAACAGTATCCTCCACACCAGCCTGTCCTTTAATTCTCACCCAGAAACTTCCAACTCATTCCTTGTCTGCTCCTGGCCAGAATTCAACACATTTGAGCTGCTCTTTCACATAAAGAGCCACTCCACCTCCTCGCCTTGTTGTCCTGTCTTTCCTAAAAAGGACACAGCCATCCATGGCCACATTCCAGTTGTGTGAACTGTCCCACCAAGTCTCTGTAACTGCTCATAACCCCTCTGACCACACACAGACTTCTAACTCCTCCTGTTAGTACCTCACACTGTGTGCACTGGTGTTCAGGCATTTCAGAGAGCAGGCCGAGCCCACCCTTTCCACCTTAGCGAGGTGTGAGATCTTCTGATTCTCATTATTACCAGAACTCCGCCCCACTGACAGGGACCCCACAATAATCACACCCCACTTCAAATCTAGTTTAAAACCCTACGGATGCCACCTTAGCGAGGTGTGAGATCTTCTGATTCTCATTATTACCAGAACTCCGCCCCACTGACAGGGACCCCACAATAATCACACCCCACTTCAAATCTAGTTTAAAACCCTACGGATGAGGCCAGCTAATTCTCTTCCTAGAACCCTATACCCCCTGAAAGAGAAGCCCTTCCCACATACTCCTGTCAGGCGTGATGTCTGGTAAAACCAGCCATGACCAAAGAAGCCAAAGCCCTGCCTGTAGCACCAATCTCTGAGCCATATTTACAGACCGAATCCTTCTGTCCCATCCCATGTCATCTCCCAGAAATGGAAGGAGAAAATAACTTGCACCCCAGTCTTTCACCAACCATCCCAAGGTCTTGGAAGTCTTTCTCCATTTTGCAGTTTGCACACTGCGTTATCCATTTGCATGAGCTAAAAACACATTCCCCACTTCTCTAGGTAGAAGTGCTACCAAATACCAATGAGAATACCTTTTTATGAGAGGATAAAATCAGGACATCCCTTAGGCCTCCAAATGGCTTTGCTAGGTTGGAAACTTCCTCAACAGAGTAGTCTTTCTCTGGCAGGTTTGAAACAAGAACCACGCACAAATCATCAAGCTCCTATAAACAAATGGAAGTAAACATTATATTTCTGACCCCAAACTAGGCAGGGAGCATTTTTTTTTTGCTATGTAACCCCCACTATTAGAGTATGCAATACTTGCAATTACATCAAAACCAAAGATCACCGAAACCTTTGTAGGATTTAGCAGCAAAGCATATTAAACATTTACTCTAATTATGTCCAGTAATCACCTAAATTACTGCTTAATTGTGGATGGATCCACATCTAAGCTAATCCTGCACAAACCTGAGGTTGTCTCATGCTACCTTGTTAAATACAAAGGAAATCAAAACCCCTATGGCCAGGTCACTACTCCACACCCACATGTCCAATGCTGCAGGCCCATCCATGCAAATGCTGCATCTGAAGAAACCCACGGTGGGCAAAAGAAGTGATCAGAGCTAAAAGGAGCTTCGGTGAATGGAACCAACACCAAGGAGTAACAAAAAAACCAATAACAGAAGAACAGAGTGAAGCAGTAGGTGACCATCACGTCCCAAACAGCACAAAGAAACTGTTTGGTGTTTCTCTCCAGGAGTCAGAGGGCAGGGGATGTCACTAGGAGGTTTTCAGACTGCACACCAATGCTCAAAACTGGTACAGTGTACTTACAACCCCCATGGGTAAAAACACCTGTACACTGACCTTGCCAGCCAGTTCTGTTGACTCCTCACTCTTTGTAGTCTCTATAGCAGCTTCTAAAAAAGAAAAAAAGGGGGGGTGGAATTAGTAGTTCAACAGATTTCTTTAAGAACTTCTGGTATTACCTTTTACCACCACTCTGACTCTGAAAAAAACCAAAATACTCCTTCATTTAACTTACACTGACTAACGATATTGGTGAGATCTGTGGTGTTATGTAAACGCTTCCAGAAGTAACAAGTTTAAGTAAGGGAAAAAAAAAATCCCAAACAATTATAACCCCTTAATTAACATGAAAACACTCTGCTGACACTAAGGCCTTATCAGTTGACAAATCACAGCCACTTTCTAGGAAAACAGCAAATGAGAGAGAACCAGCAGGTGCAGGGAAAGCAGGATCTCTCCTGTGAAACATCTGCCACTAACAGGTTCAGCTTCTCCACTCTCACATCTGTAGTACCTGAGAATTTACAGAAACAGTAACACTTTGTTTTAAACACAGCAGTTACAAACAGCATCTACTGAGGCAGCTCTGGCAGGAAGCGTGAAGGGCGGATTAGGGGAACTGGTGGCTGAGGCAATGTGTCAACAGAACATAAGGAAACCAGAATTCTCTACTCTAAGGAGCTGTAAATAAAAAATCCCCATGTTGCTCTGAAAAGGTCTAGACAAAAATATTAACTCCACTGGAAAAAAAATAATGGGTAGATCTTAGATGGGTTTCACCACTTCAGTCACCACAATGAAGTGCTGATTTATGTTTCAGGCAGCAAACTTATTTTAATAATTGCCATTTCTGATATCCTGTGCCATCCTAATTTCCCAGCCTCAAAAGCTTTCTCATTTGGTTCACAGTAACAGAGAGGGTTAGGACAGAAATGAGAACAACTCTGTCAGTTTGCCATTTGTCTTGACCAATTAAAGCTTCCTGAAACCCACCCAAGTCCAATCTCATCACCTGACATCACTGGGAGCGTCTCTAAAAACTAAATAAATTCAAGATGACATCACTATGTTAAACTTCACGTGGCTTGCAACAAGCAAAGTAACTTCAAACTGGCATTATCATACCTGAATTATCAGGTAGAGGGTCAGGGTCAGTCACTCCTTCAGACTGAGTCTCTGCCTTCTCCAGGGGCTCTGTGTCTACATCCCCTTCTGTACTGTCCTTTGAGTCCGATGTCATCATTTCCTCGACTTCTGTTTTGGATTCTGCTGAGCTCTGAAGGTCTTCATCCACAGCTTTTGCTGGTGAGCAACAGCAGAAAAAAGCATTCCTCGTGTCAGTATGTGAAACCAACCCATATGTAAAAGAACAAACTAATATTTTCCATCAGAGACCTCCAATCACACCAATTCCTGCTCCCTCTTATAAGCAACAAATACAGGAAAAGCTCATTCCAGCTTTGGGTGGCTATGGTGACATGAAAAGGGTCTGCTTCCTCAAACCCATCTGCTCGCCTCTGTTTGTCACTATCCTTGATTTACATGACACTAATTATCACTGCCTTAGCTAAGTCACAAGAAGCAAGAAGGGTGCTTGCCTCTAACAGTCTGACATGTTGGCAAGCGCAGGACAAGGGGTGAAAACTCACATCACTGCCCTCAATCTGTTTTGGAAAGGCAGAGGGATGGAAAAGCCCCTGCCCGTGTTTTCCAAGTAAAGAGAAAAAGTTCCTGTTTGCTTTACCTGCGGTATTTGAAGTTTTCTTAATTTTACTTTCTCCAGTCACAACTGATTTCTTGGTCTTTTCTTTTTTACCTATAAAAATATGCAGAGCCAAGTGTCAGTAGAAATGCTTATTACTTTAGTTACTTGGAAAAAAAATACAAATACTTAATCCACAGCACTTCAACTGATCAAAAAACAAACCCAAACCTAAACCCTTTTCCATGACCATGAAAGCAGAGTAGCTTTTAGGAATTTATTTAGAACAATGGTGCCCAAACCTTGCTCCTGCTGAAAAGTTTGTGTTCCCACTCTTCTTTAGATGACTGTAAACAATTCATGGTTTCCATCTCAGAAACACACCATTACAGGAATCTTAACCCCATTCTGGGAACTGGATTCAGAAGTGACCATGCTGACAAATGAATCATGACCAAGACATCCTTAAAAGGTACAATTTCCCATCAAAATAACATCCAGTCCCTAACTTTGCTCAGAAAAACTGCTCATGAAAGCCAACAAAAAGAGCTATATGGTTGTTATTGCCAATGTCTTAATAAAACCACCAAATTTAGTGTAAAGTTTCCTTGGCCTTCAATGTATTGACTGTACTTTGCCCTGTTTTTATGGAATTACTAGGGAAAAAAGTTTCTAAGTGTTCTCTAAAAGCATAACATACAAGTTTTTCTGCCAGACAAGTAATAACAACAACAATAATTTCTGTCTGTTCCATGAGAAGATCAAGAGAGAAATTTTAAAGCATTTGGAACATGCATGGAACACAAGACATGGAGAAGCACTAACTGTGAATGAGAACGGTCAAAGTGTTAAACTAGTGGTTTTCTCACAGCGCTCTGAACTTGCTTTCGAAAAGCATTCATGAAAAAAAGACATGGGAATAAAGAGGGAAGATAATCACAGAGCTGTCATCAGATAACGGTAACCAGAATCTTACCCGTAACACATTTAGTTGTCTTAGTGGTGGCATTCGGATCTTTTCTGAGGGAAAAAAAAATAAAGAAAAATCTGTTTTGAAGACAGCTAATGAATATTAAAATAGATAAATAAAAAAGCTCAAACCAGCAAGATACAAGAAAGCAAAGAGAGATGAGCTCGTCTGGTTTTGACTCTTGTTACTAACAGCACACAGGTAATGGCAACACTTACTTGGTACTTCGTGCAACTTTTTTAATATTCTGAGCCCGCTTTTTAACACCCATTTTGACCTGGGACAGAAAGAAAAACTTTTACTGCATCATTTAGACATTAATTATAAAGGTAGAGCTATACATATTAAATTATATTTATTATTAACGATAATTAAACATAAATATCAATATAGGTTGTATCTTTCACTGTGTTAAGCTGGTACTATTCCCAAATATCAAATACAAGCATGAAAAATGGAAAAACAGAATTGGGAAGCACATTTCCATCTCTATTTTTAGTCTGCCTCTATTTTAGATTTCCTCATGAGGGGTAATTTAAAAAATACTAAAATTAATGTTTCTATTTTTCTAGAGAACATCAAGTTCTGGAGCAAAATACAAAACCACACACAAGGGATTGTGTCGTTCACCAGCCAGCTGCTTACCTGGACAGATGACGCTTTTGGCTTTTCTGCTATGCTTATTTTCACCCGTTTGCCGTTTAGCAGCACTGGCACAGTTTCACTGTATTTCACAGCTGCTATCACAGCTTCTTTGTAGTTCATTTCCAAGAAAGCCTAAAATAAATGGCGCTTTCAGTTTTTATTAGACACAAGAAACAATCCACTACAATTTTTCCCTTAGCACACCGGCTCCAGACAGAACTGCACGTATTTCTATCTCTAACTGCAGATGGAGTTTGAGGGGAAAAAGTCTGGATTTCAGTGCTATACAAAAACCATCCCACTTCCCCTGACATTAACGACTTCAGTAGCAAGTAATACTGAATTGATAAATCACAGAATATCCTGAGCTGGAAGGGACCCATATGGATCATCAAGTCCAGCTCCTGGCTCCACACTGGACTGAGTCAGAGCATGTGATTGAGTGCAGCACCCAGACGCTTCCTGAACTCAGCCAAGCTGGGTGCTGTGACCCCTTCCCTGGGGAGCCTGTTTCAGTGCCCAACCACCATCTGAGTAAACAGCCTCTTCCTTATATCCAACCTCAACCTCCCCTGTCACAGCTTCAGGCCCTTCCCTTGGGTTCTATCGCTGGTCACCAAAGAGAGGAGGAGACTGGCACCTGCCCCTTCGCTCCCCCTTGTCAGGAAGCCACAGACCACCATGAGGTTCCCCTCAGCCTCCTTTAGGCTCAGCAAACCAAGGGACTTCAGCCTCTCCTCTTAAGACTTCCTTCCGCTCCAGATCCTTCACCATCCCTGCTGCCCTAAAGTTAAGATCCCCAGCTATTCCAACATTACATATGTGAACTTTAATGGCAAACTGCTCTGGAAGCCCTACTCCATGTTCAGCTGAGGATCCACATATTACACCTTTTCATGACATGAGAATTTCTTTTGCACTCCTGCATAAAAACATTCTTAGGAAAACTTACCTCATTTCTAGAGCGAAGTACGACGAGATTGCTAACCTTTCCAAATGGCTGAACAATTTTTTTAATATCTTGATCTGAAAAGCCATCATCTGGTAGATCAGATATTTGAAGGACTGTCCCACAATTCAGCAATTCCTCTCTCAAAAGCTACAAATTAAAATAAAAATAAACACTTTCCAGGTCCAAAAGATGAAGTAAAAAAGAACGTGTAATAAAAATCACTCGAAGTAGAGAAGACAGCTTAGTTCACAGTGGTATTCTGAGGTTTTTGCTTTTTAACAAAGACAGAGCTACAATTTGTTGTTCTACTGCTCTGCCTCAATCCAGTTATTAGCAGACAAAACAAAGGATTACGAAGTACCACAACACAACCCTTTTGATTCCACCAGAACTACAGACCTACAGAATTCCCATTGTCTCAGCAAGTTGCAGGGTGAGGAGCTGCACAACCCCCCTACTTTCCTCTCAAAAGTACTTACTAGTGCTCACCAACACTAGGCTACATTGTTCTCTTGGCTCATCACTGAGAGGCCAGAATCCACCAAGGATGACTGTGTGTCCCAACTCACGCCCATACTCCTACAGTCCCATGGTACAGATCTGGTTTACTGGCAGTGTTTTCCAGGAGATCCCATGAGGCTGTACGATGGACTAAGACAACTACTGTGTAAAGTTCTTCTTACAACAAGAGTAGTAGTGAATTTCTCCACCCCATGAACTGCTCATTTTCCACAAGTAAGCCCCCTGAAACAAGATACTAACTAAATTCTTAAAAACCAGAGAAAAGCATTATTCAACTCACCCTATTGTAAGAAGTAGGATGAGTTCCACTGGTTCCTGTGGGTATGTCTTCCTCATCCTCCTCCACTTCTTTGCTTTGGTCTAAGTCATCAGTTCTGGGAGATGAAGAATTTGACCCAGGTGTGTCTTTCTTCGAAGCCTTTGTTAAACCACTTGTCTTCAGTGGCTTCTTCGCACTGCCAGACATCTTCCGTAAGAGTCCACGAGAGGGTGGTGATTTTCCCGATCCAGAAGATCCTTGCCCAGCTGCTTGAAGTGATTTATATTTACTGAATTTTGCTACAAAGCCAGGCCCCAAACTTTTCTCTACTGCCTCCAGAGCTGTCTTTCTGTCTGCGAGCGGAAGGGAAAACAAACTGGGTTTGGTTGGTCTGTTGTTAAAAGAAAACTTATGTGTTGCTCGCTTTTCTGCGGTCTCAGTTCCACCACCCACTCCTGATTTGGGAGCGATACTCACTGAAGCTAGAGAGCCTTAGGCCCAGTCTAACAGAGATGACCTTTAAGTAGTAACAAACCTCTGCACTTCTCACTGTATGAGCTGACAGTGCAACACTAGCAATGAATACTAACATCCTACTGGCTGGAGCAAAAGGATTCCTGTTGGATTTGGTACATCAGGGAAGGCAAGCACGGAAAGTCTTGAAAACTTTGATCCTTTCACGCACCAATGCACAGCAGTTCTTACTAGCTTGATGCCTCCTGCTTAACTCTGTAGCCCTCTCTGTCTTGCTTTTTGTCCCACAGACTTATTTTAAATTAGTCTTTGACAATCTCATACACCATTAATTTCCTCTGTGCTTTCTGTAGAAAATTTGTATTGTTGTTATTAGTTCGTTCTTCCCCTCATTTTCCACATTAAAACGGTTTGCGCACCACCCTCGAGAATCTCTCCCAAATTGCCGGCTCCTTCGGCTTTTCACCTAGACTTCTTTCCCACAGCAGCTCAGTGCCTCTGAGTTTTCCAGAAGCATACAAACCACACAGCCACAGTATACAGACCAAATGGTGGAAAAGAAATCTTAACCTTTTTTTCTTCCTCTAAGAAACAAAAACTCCAAACAAGCTGGTATTTAAGCCATAGACTGAGCTCAGAATGAGCCACAAGGAACTGACCAAGCATACATAAGATTTCCTAGAACTGTGGACTGGAGAAAGTAAGCTGAAGGAGTCACACAGCCCTGCAACGAACTTCACTGCTACAAAGGATGTTTTCACTGCAAGTCTTCCACGCACCATGCTCTTACCCAACAAAATTATTTCAGGACACTACACTTCCCCTTCGAGTCGCTCCCCCAGCCACAGCAGTCTGGGCATCGCATTCTCTCTCTCCTCCTTTATACTGCCTTCGCAGAGCTGCCATTTTGGTGCCCCAGGGAAGAACAACTTTCAGTTTGTTTCAACTCTTGACCATACTTACTGACTTAAGAGCAAGCAGGCTTGGAACAGACCCTTGTTTAGTTACGGGATACTATTAACCAGTTCCTAGGTCATGAAGACTTGAGACCTTTCAGAATTCCTGCCTGCTTCTAAGCACACTTCTCACAAAGCAAAAGGAAAAGCTGGTTTTAGACACCGCATTTTGCTATGAAAAATACCTAGGTAACACCTGGACAGATAAACCTCCTGAACTCAACTCAAGTTTTACCAAAATTTAAGGCAGTTTCAATTCAGCATTGTGCATCCAGCCTGTACCTTCAGATCGGGATGACCTCCTTGGAGACCAGTCATTACTGGAAGACCTCTGAGGTCGCCGACTAGTTCTTAGCAGATTTCTTGATCGCTGTGGTGACCTTGACCTGTGTCTGGGGCTAAGTTGTCGCATCTGTCGCGGGCTTCGACTTCTCGGCCTAGTTGGCCTGAAGCGGCATGGGCTCCTGGATCTTGACCGTGAACGGCGAAAAACATAGCTGGAGCCTGTGAACCTTGAATGTCTCGGGCCGGGACTAGCAGAGTTGGAATGACGCTTTGGTGTCTGGTTTTCTTTTCTGTCACCAGCATTTCTAACAGAATAGAGGCATAGAATGTTACAAGGCAGAAAAGAATGATTAACCTGAGTCTCTCCAAACAGACTTTCTGCAAAAAGAGAACCAGAACTGACAAAATTTAGAGTGCAATTTGTTAACAAACTTACTTTTACAAACAGGGTATCACAGTTGCTATGTGAATTTAGGATAGGTAGCGAGAACTGAAAAGAAACAAGTGGGAGAGAACAACCTGCACAGATCCAAAGAAAGCTGCAAAAAATCCTCTGAAGTTACAAGCTGCTGTGCTATGAAAAAATAATAGGAAGAAGAAAAAGATACATGAAAGAGTAATGAAGCAAGATGCTTGCCTTGCGTCTTCCAAATCTAGTTTGGAAGTTGTGGTGGTTTGACCCTGGCTGGAGGCCAGACTCCCACCAAAGTCACTCTATCACTCCCCTCTTAGCTGGACAGAAGAAAATATCTATTGAGAGGCTTTGAAGTTGAGATAAGGATCATTCCACAATTAGCAGAGCTGGCAAAACAGACAACACAGAAGAAAGAACTATAATTTACTGCACTACACACACACGCAAACAAACCAAAGTCAGATAATGAGAAGTTCAACCAGATGTTAAAACACCTCCCCCACCTCTCCCTTCTTTGCAGACTTGACTTTATTCATAATTTCTCTCCTTTCTTCCTTCCCAGGGTGGCACAAGGCAGGAGAGGAATGGGGGTTTCAGTCAGTTCCTCAGGAGTTGTTTTGCTTTGTAACGGCAGGTGAGGGGAAGGGCAGGGTGGGACAATAACATTTCTCACACTTCCCCAGCGTGGGTTCCTACCCACAGGAGACAGTCCTCCATGAACTTCAACATGAGTCCTTTCCCACAGGGCTTCAGCTCCTCACCAACTGTTGCAGTGTGGATCCCTTTCCTGGGATGCTTGCCCTTCAGGCCAAGACTGCTCCAGCCTGGTCCTCTACACTCACAAGTACCACCCCAGCAAACTTGCTCCGGCATGGGTTGATCTCTCCACAGGCTGTACATCCTGCCAGGATCTTGCTCCAACACAAGCTTCCCAAGGGGTTACAATGTCCTTCAAGTGTCTTCACCCACTCCAGCACGGAGTCCTCCACAGGCTGCAGAGGGACAGCTGCAGGGAATCTTTCTCTCAGCATCCCCTCCCCTCCTTCTTCACTGACCTTGGTGTCTGTAAAATTTCTTACATCTTCTCACTCCCTTCTCTGGTGGAAAAAAGCAGTTGTTTGCATTTATTTTCTACAAATATGACTCACAGAGGTGTTATGATCACCACTGATTGACTCGGCCCTCTCAGCAGCAGAGTCAGGCCTTGAAGGCCCAGCCGGTATTTACTCTGTCAGATCTCAGAGAAGTTTCTAGCTGCTTCTTGCAGAAGCCAACCCTGAAGCCCCCCTCATCTACACCAAAACCTTGTCCTGCAAAACCACAAGAGAATTAAGCAACCTTCAGACATTATGACTGCGAGATTTGAGAGGGCTCCAGACACACACACACAGAGCCACTGCACACGTGTGCTACTGAGAGATGCCAAACTGATGAAGGACACGGGAAAAAGTAAGGGTTAAGGGATCTGTTAGAGAAAGAGTCTCCCTCTAAGAGACAGGGACAGTGGAAAACCCTGACAGGTCAGATCAGGGAGTACTAGAAAATCCCTGAAAATGCAGAGTGTACACTCTGAGCACCACAACATTTCTGATGAGTTTGTGAGGTAACAGGCCAGTGTGTTAGTCAAGCTCACAGAGACTTCTTTGATGTCAAAGACATGCTGCACCAGCATTCAAATTCAGGTGGAGGAGACCCAATGCCTTTGAGATCTGAAACTGGAAGAAGCCACCAACCCAGCATCATCTTCAGCTGACTCACCAGCAAAACTAGCAGCAAAACTAAAAGAAACACAGAGCAATAACCGGAGTTGCAGTTATACCCAGCATGACCAGTCTTATTGAGAAGATTGAATGCTGGATACCTAAAATACACAAGGCTCTGAACACAACATGGAAAAGAAGTTCACATTTCAACTGAAAAGTGTCTGTTTGTTAAGGGTAATATAAAACATCAGCTCTTAAATGACAACCAAGTTGCACTGTATTATCACTGTCTGAGACCTAGTCGAAGTTCCTCTGAGATGAAAGAGGTTAAGGTGAGAGGGCTGACAGCAGACAGACAGAAGGGAGGACAGGCAAGGCAACTGCCACCCAACCTTTCTGGCCAGCACTAGATGAGGACAGCAGAACAACCCTCAGGTCTCTTAATGTTCCAACCTACTTCATGTACCAATATCTCATGTGTGAATGTCTTAACAAACCATTGCAATTTATAAAAAGGAAACAGTCTCAACCTTGCCCCAAGACCGCATCCAGCAGCTCCAGACATCCATGAGCACCCAGAGCCTACGCTGTACTAGAGCTCTCCGAGCCTGAGATGCTGTCATCAGGAAGGGTTGAAGAAAGCACAACCCTAGAAGACAACTTCTGCCCCTCTTGCAAGCACAGAAGATCACTTGGTCCACAAAGGTGCTATCAATCATTTCTACAGCTAATTAAGGTCCTCCAGCTAAAAGACATCTCCTTTACCCAGGTTTTATGTAACATTTGCAGCACTGGATGGCAATTTCAATTACCCTGACCTACATATTCAAGTAGGTCAGACTAATTAACAGAAAGTTACAGGAAAATTTAGCAAAAATTAAAGCCTTATCGCTCCTGTTGTAGTGCCCTGTATGCAAGCTGAGACACGTACAAACATGGAACTGAGATTCAAGCGCAATTCGTCCACAGGGCATGTTTTTAAAACATTAGTAACAAACAGCACCATTTTGAAGTACAGAACATGAATTCATGAATTCCTGCGCTTTTTCAGCTTTGATCTCGTAACTTCCCCGGGGATCTATGGACTGAAGAGCCTGTGACAGGAGAGCTAAGCTTACTGTCAAACAGGTTTCAAGTTGCAAACAGGAGTGGCTTAACTGGAAAAAAAAAAGTCTAAAAGTCAGAAATCACACTGTTTAACCAATGATCTAAGTCACAATCTCACTCAGTAATTACTGTACCACATCCAGTAACTCCCTTAGATCACTGAACGAACTTAGGGCAAAACCCACAAAAGCACACCATCTGATTTTATAACAAAAACACACTACCACTAATAGAAATTGCCTACGAGCAAAACACGAACATTAATTGCATTAATTACCACCTGTTTACAATAGCAGCAAATTAAAAGCAACCTGTAATTAAAAGAGCAGTTACCTCTTTGAGGAATGAGACTCTGGGTTCCAATCAGGGTACCTGTTAAATGTTGAAAATACAACCATCAGTGAAAAAGCTCAACACGCCACCCAAACACAGTTTTTGCTGACATGCAGTGGATTTATGGATCCCATTCAGGACTCCAGAAGCACCAAGTGTAAGTTCATCTTTTACTCTAACGGCCTAAGGAGTTCAGATACTGACAGTCCTCGGTTTAGAAATCTGGCAAGGGCATTTTCACAGACGAGGGGCATGCACAGGAAACACCTTTTACATTAAGCAAACTTTTTAAACTGATTCCTTACTGTTGGCGTAACTGGCAGCAGCTTTCAATGTGAGAAGGAGTGTTCTGATGCAGAATCCAGTCCTGGTTGGAGAAAAGACATCCAGAGAAGTCTGATTAGCATGTAAAACATTAGCGTTTGACTGCAATTTCTAGTTCCGCGTTGCCGTATTTTACTTTCCATCAGATTTTACCTTAGAAATGTTCCTGTATCAAAGCCAGATTTCTCACTTAACTAAAACACTTATTGATTACCAAAAGCTACAGAGAACACAAAGGAATCTGAGTGGAAGTCAAACAAAATGCATCATGTAACAAGACTGTTACTTCCACCAACACACTGGGTTGTTGTCACCACACTTCTGACCCAAGAGGTTGATCCAACAGACAGCTATACTAAAAGAAAGAAAACTATTAGCAGTCTTCACTGATTGTCAATGATGAACACATGCACAGCACGTTAACCTGAATACGTCAGAGAACCCAACTCAGCACAGTATCTTTAAGCCAAATATAATTTCTACAAAGGCATAATTTCTCCAGTCTTAAGCTCAAGAACATTTATTCTTAATAATATTACAGGTAAAGGTCAGTCAAAAAAAAAAGATGAAATTTTCTACAAGTTTTCTTTTAAATATTAGAAAAAAAATCTTAGCCAAAGTTTTACTTAGGGAATACCTGGTGGGTTAAGCACAAGATAAATCCAGAAGTACAATGCAAGCCCTCAATCTTTAATATTACTTAAGCACAGGTTTAACTACGCACAAAATCAGTCCCCAGCACAGGAAAATATGCCTGAAGACTTCATTCACATATATTCTTACTACAAAAGTAAACTACCCTGCTAGTTAAAGCAAATGCTATTGTCAGCTTACTACTGAGAAGAGATAGTGCATAGTCTGCAGCTGTAAGGTACCAGATGTCTTCAGCAATAAGTATTAAGTGTCCTTAAAAATAACAACAAAAAACTTCTTTCTGCTTTAATATTTCAGATTCAATAAAAGCAGCTTAATAACACAACTGACAGACAAGGCTTCACAAAGTAATCTGTGGTTGTGAAATGACATACATAAGATTTTTTTTCTAAGCGCACACTGGTGTATAACCACTAAAGATTGTAAAATGCATTGTTGGCAGGATCAGACTCTCTTTGTTTATTGACAAAAGCGCTGAACACACTGGTGCAGAGGAAAAGCTCAGGATGGTTTACCCACAGCCGATGAGGTGGAAGAATTAATACGACCAGGGCCGAGGGAGTTTCCTGCACTGTGGCAGCACAAAGAGTTGTTCCTGTGCTTACCACATCAGCCTATCAACACCAGAACGTGCTACAGGCGAGGTACCCAAACCATTTATACCCCACACAGAAAAACCACGGGGTTTAAAGATACTAAAATACACCTTGAGCACAAAATTTATGATTTCCTGAAGAAGCAGATACTCTAGTTAACCAATTTCATACAGGCACTGAAAGATGTTACTAAAAATATTCATTAAAATATTCTGACCGTTGGAATAGAGCCAGCAAAATATGACTGTAGAGCGGCACGTGCAGTGAATACACAACACGCACACAAGCAGAGCAAGCAACTCACCTGTGCTCTTCTCTTCCCTAATAACTTGCCAGTATTGCGCAATCCCATCCTTAAGAATGCTACTTATTTAGAGGCTCCAAGTTAGATGGGAAAAACTATCAGTCAAGGGCTAAGACAAATGAGTTTTCAGAAACGAAAATTTGGGTTTCAAGTATCCACTCCTGTGGTTCCAAACGCAGAAAGCGCACATGGTGTCCGTGAGGGCTGAGGGAGGCATTTTGTTTCCAAACATCTTTAGCTACCAGTCCCACGAGCCTTAACGAGACTGGCAGGCCTACAGAGATATTCTCCTAACACAACACTCTTTGCTTCAAGTCTTCGTTATGCCAGTGCCCTCTTGCATTTGCTGCAGTCAGAGGAGTCCCAATTCATGCACGTTCCTCCTCTCCGATTAACTCGTCACCCTTCTCAGTTTTCAGAAGTAATCCTCTCCCCCTGATGAGGCTGTCTCCCAAGACAGATTCTTCCCCCCCCCGCCCCGCAACATCATGTCCTGGTGAGAGAAACAAATTGCAGCCATCAAATTTCCTGAAGCAGCAGTTGACAGAGCAGTGTCTCCAGTCTTCAAACTGCGAGGTAACAGTAACTCAACAAGGATAAGGGCTGCAACTGTTTGTGCTGGTTTCACAACCAGCCATTATGTGGAAAAATGAGGAGTAAAATGGAGCAGACCCACATTTTTGTCCCATTACACAAGTGTAATTCTTTGCAGGAAGCACCGAGTCCACCCAGCTTCACATAGTTGAAGACACCCTCCTTTTAACTCTTTTTGAGGTAGAAAACAAAGACTGTGACACACCATCAATAGGAGCGCCCTCACACTCACTGCAAATCCACCTCCTTCTGAAAATGACACGTGCTTGAAGACAGAAATTCCACTCTTATTCCAACATACCCAAAAATCTCAAGATAAAAACAAAGTTGCTCTGTGAAATATTTATACAGTGTTTCAATAGGTTGGGGAGGGATGTAAACAAATCTGAAAAAAGACAACACTGAAGGGAGACTCCATCTAAGAGAGGACAAAACCGGGCACCCTTCCCTGAAAAAACATTGCAGGACACAAATGCACACAGTGCAAGAACACCTTCCACCAAATCAAAGTCACCTTAGCATCAATTAATTTTCCAAATTTATAGTGGTACACCTTTCTTCAGTGTACCTTTTTCTTCCACCACAGAACTGTGTACAGCCATCTCTGACACAGCTGCAGAAGCCTTCCTGACAGATAACAGCAAGGACAAATCTTCCACACTTCAGATGCAACTCCAACGCCAACAAGCTTTTGAACCCATGGCAGCCACCATTTCCCACCAGCCCATGATATTTCAGACAGCTAAACAGCCTGTCAGGGAGCCAACTCCTGACTTGAAGGGGCACAGATGGCCAACCTGAAGTTGCCCCATTGATTCAAAAAACGACACTTCTCACGTCTGAATGTCTCAAGAAACAACCAAACTGGCTGCAGGCATGGTCAAGTCATCAAAGCTCTGGCCACCTATTTCTGAAGATCCAGAGAAGGGCTTTAAAAGGAAGAGAAATGCTGAACAGGGCATTTCCAAAAGACACCGCATGAAATAGCTAGAAAACTCTTCACATTCAGCACTGGGCAGCATCTTACACAGCTGCTGACCTGCCACGTATCACTGCACGTGACAATTATGACCAGTCACATAAAGCTTAATAAATAGTCATAAAGCTTAGTAAAGAATATTACTTCAGACAGACCTACAATAGCAATGTTATGAAGGTAGAAGAGATTTTAACTCTTGACTTCTGAACATGTAATTAGAAAAAAATTAAAAATAATAAAAAAAACTATAAACCTACAACCCATCTTCAAATATATATAGTCCTGTAGAAGAGATGTTCAGACTTCTCTTCCGATTACAAAAAATACCCCAGAAGATATGTTTACTTGCTTAGCTGTATGACACAAAACAGAACTCTATACTGGAGCCACCTTCAGTTTTGGTTTCACCAGACCTCCTGAATTAAGACCTTCAGGGAGCACTGATCCAGTGCTGTGGGGAGCCGAAGGATTTTTAACTCCAAGCCAAACCTCAGTCACTGTTTCACAGCTGCTATAGGAGAGCCAAGCCAGAAGAACCCAGAGGATACAGGTCAGGTGATGCAAATACAAAGGTTTATCCACCTACAGTTGCTGTAGTATGAGAGGCAGACTGGAAGCAGGAGTTGGGTGTCACACCCAGCCATCACCATGACATCTTAAAAAACTAATGCCAGGTAAATAATGCATTTGAATTCTCTTCCAACAGGCAATGTGGCTTCTGCTTCAGTGTAGGCAAGAAAATGTAGAACATGAATCCTAGATGAGGCTGTACTTTAGTACAAGCCTGGATTAAAAGAATACAAAAAACAGCACCATCATGAATAACCAGAACTTGAAACTCATCATTTTAGCACTGCTGGAATTTGGGTTTTCAGATATCCAGTATCTCCAAATGCTGGATAAAGAGGTTTTCCTCATTTGATGTCTTCTCATCTTCATCCATTCTTGTTTCACACTGTCTTCATTTGCCTTTCTCCCCAAGTCACAGACATCTGTTTATAACACAGCATCCTTACACCACTTGTTACAAACAACTTGATTACTACACCCCAGAAATCACCACGTCTAATAATTTTCACCTAAAACCAACTCTGAAAGTCCAGTTGATCTACAGGTGTGCTGGGGAGGCCAGAGATCCATCTAGCCTACCTAGCATCATGCAAGAGGGGATGGCTTGGGAGGTAAATAAGGAGGCAGAGCCACCTCCAAGTCACCTGCCCAACAAGGACCTCCTGAGCCACACAGGGTCTTCACACAGGGACTCAGAAGGATTCCCTACCATTAACTCATGCAGTTCTTTCTCAACTCTGTGCAAAACAACCACTTCCTAGCACAAGCTGCACCACACACAGCTATCTGTTTCTCCTGAGTCACTGCCGCACCACTTCTCCTGCAGTGTGAAGATGACATTTCACAGGCTTCCTCTGAAACACTTCAAAGGCAACAAAAACCCAGATGTCCACATCATCTTTAACTGCACAACTGAGACAGAGAAAACTTTATTTGTAAAACCAAACTGCAAAACTGGCAGCAAGAGGAATTTGTTCTTCAGAATTCATAAATACACAAGACTGACATTTCTTAACACAAAATTTTATTTTCTTTGCGGTTAAAAGAAAATTAAAAAACAACCCACCAACATCTTTTGGTTCTCTTGCAACACCATTGTCTAAAAACAGCTTTCCCCAGAAGGTCTGAACTGCCTACACAGCAGGAGGTGTACATAAGGAAAACACTTCAGAATAACGTGAATATAAGCCAGAGCCAGAAGCAGCTACAACAGGGAGAAAGGGCTGTATAGCTGCAGTCAGATCAGATCAGAATGCCACATCACAGTGCCAGTGAGGTGAAAAGTTATAACCTTTCATTTCCCAAAAAAACCCTTCAGAGATAATATTTCAGGAAGTAAAAACCATTTGCTTCATTTCAGAAAGCACCAGTAAGTAACTGGCTGGGTCATTCACATTCAAACAGATCGCACTCTTCCCAAGTGCTACATCTGTTTAGTAACACAAACCCAAATTGGTCACCCTGTTCAATTTTACACATTTTTATGTTAAATCAGCTTCCAAATCTGCCCAGACAGCTGCAGTTCTCCCTGGCCTTTAGTGCTTCGAGTGTAAAAGTACTTCCAATTTTATTTTTACTCTAAAGCTCCTAAATCCAGCTGTCACCATCTGTGACCTGTGCATTCAAGGTTTTAATACACGGCACAAACAGGGCCCAACTGCACGTAATTTTGCCAAAAAAAAAAAAAAAGATTGGTGAAGACCACTGGAAATTTAAACACATGACACTAACAATGGATTATTGATTTTTTTTTTAAATTACTTTCTCCTGAATTTTGACATATCAAGCCTATACCTTTCAAGATAAATCCATAGCTTTCAGAATGTTTCCCTTTCTCCCAGTATTCACCAGTTCCTTCCTTTATTTCTCCTTCAAGAGCTGAAACTGTTATTTGTTTCACAGCTGAAAGCTCAAGCAGATGAATGAAAGCATTTTGTGCATTCCTCAGAGCTAGTCTTCAGTCTCTGGAACAGTCAATGTCACAGAGACCACACTTGAAACGTTAATTTTTTTCGGATAAATAAGCTGCTTTGTTTTAACACAGACTTTGCAGGAGTGGGGCTGAACACATGAACATCTCATCTACCTACCGATAGAATCAGCATACAATTTTTGTGCCCATTTTAGTCACCCCGGGTGACATTAGTACTTTACTCCACTGAGGAAGGGTTTGTTTCATAATTTGCAGAACATATAATTTTAATATAAAAAAATAAAAATCAACGAGTGTGGCAATTCTGAAATGCAATTTGGAACAGAACAGGCTGTGCAGCAGTTACAGTAATTCACTAGCACTTTTTTAGCATTGTGAAATTTGAGTGTAAGCAACTCAAGCTGGCGAACCGCATTGCAACTCATTTAATGCATAGGAAAAAATTAGTTCATAAAACAGAGCAGCAGGTAAGGTGCTGAGTACAAGTGTATGCAATAATCTCTGAAAGACACTCACCTTCATATGAGTGCATTCCATGTTACACAGAGAACACATATGTGGAAATATTCTTGGAGATGTAGCATAGTAGTCATTCATCATTGATGGAGTGGGCAACCTTTTTATCTTCTGAGCACCAGACTGCAGAAACACAGGAAGCCACGACGCTTTCACGATACCAAAAGGAGATCTAATCGGTCCCTCGGCCTGGGGCTGGAAGGGCTTCTGTCCTGCTCCCGAGCCACTCTGGGCATTGGACTGGCTCGTCCCGGATGCATGCTGATTTCTTTCATGCTGGCTTATAGCTGCAAGAAGTTCAGCTGAAAAGGGTGGCTGGGTCATCGGTGGCATTACGTGCTGGGTCACAGACTGCTGGATGAGAGGCGGCATGATGGGCGGCATCATGGGTGGCATAATAGGCGGCATGATGGGTGGCATGACAGGCGGCATTGTGGGCTGGGACACAGATTTCGTTGCGGGGAGCGCAGACTGTGTGGCACACAAACCAGACACCTTTCCCGGAGTCTCAGCAGGAAAAAACGATCGAGTGTTTGAGGAATCATTTTGGAACCCCGTCGGCTTTATTAAATCTTCCGCTGGAAACACTGAATTGTGTGTCACACTAGATGGTGGGACACCCACTGACATGTTCTGCTCTCGCTGGAATTCCTCCCTGTTTTCCCCGCTTGAGGCTTCAGGATTATAGACACGTGATTCGAGGGGCTCTTCTGTCAGTGCTTCACGATTATAACCACACACTTCCAGGGGGTCTTCAGTGTAACCGTATTTGCTCGCATGCCCATAATCAATCACTTTACTCTTGACTGACGCACTACTTGTACCACTAATGGTTTCTTCTCCTTGGCTCTGAGTACGTACACCAGATAAAGAATTGCCCATCTTACGGATCCGTATTTCTCTCAAGATCAGCGGCATGTTTTCAGGGGTTAACTGATCGTCTGGATAGCGACTGAGTTCTTCCAGATCTTCGTTTGACAGCCCAAAACTTGCTAAAATACTGGAAGCACTTTCTGGTGTGTAGCGGTTCTGGGCATTTGAATTCTGCTCCGAGACCTGTGCTGAGGCAGGTGGCTTTTGCCCGGTGGTCACAGCTGAGCACGGGCTGCTGTACCAGCGATTTGTATGAGGTTCTCTCTTCTGCTCCTGGTACAGGTTCGTCTTTTCCTTTACCTGCCTCGGATCAGTCCTGTGCAGAGTTACCCGAACGTTTATCCTCTGTGATCCTGTCCACTGAAACATTTCCTGTCCCGAAAATCTTTGTGAACCTCCTTGAGGTGTTCCAGGCACAGGTTTTCTCTGAAGACCCACGGCACCTCCTCCCCTAAAGGATCCCGGAGGCTTTGTGCCAGATGGGTTAGGTCCTCTTGGCCTCTGAGGTAACGTTCCTCTGGGGCTAAACATCACGCTTTTCAGAAACGCCTGATTTAACCAAGCATAAGGAGGTGCAGAACTGTTGGTAGCAACTGAGGTCAATTGCTGAAGAGCCAACTGTGTCTTAATTTGTGCAAGCTGTAAAGGAGGAGGGCCCAACAGAAGTGGGCTTGCAATGCCAAGGTTCAAGGAATTCACAAGTGGTGCGAAACTTTCCAAGAACAACACAAAGCTGAAAGTTAAAAGACAAGTATTAGATCATTTTATCTTTTCACCTACTTTAAGCAGTGGGTTCTATAACCGGTGAGAAAAACAACTGAAGTCACAAAACGGTATTTTTATGACAGTTTAAATGGTGCTTCTGAATTCGAAATTCTGCCAAACAAGACCATTTTCTTTCACTGGGTAAATTCTTAACATGCAGCGAAAAGGTAACAGGCTGTTAAGGAAACGAGCTCTACCAAGCAAGTTCAATGTCACAGATAACACCCCTAGCACTGACACTTGTTCAACAGCATTTTCCAAAACTTCACATTTCAGTTCTTAATGACAACACACTTTGGATTTATTTACAATTAGAGTTATTTTATGAGCAATAAGCCAAAGTATTAACTGTTTACGAGGTATGAATTTTCAGTGAAATCATTACATGGAGAATTCAAAACAGCTGGACATCAAGTCATCCTGGAATCAATCTGAAGACAGGAGGGACGCTCCCACTGCCACTCTCATGGGTAAATTACTATACCCTGAAAGTATTCAAAGGGCTTGACAACATGTGAATTCTGTGCCTAGAAAATTTCCATTTCCCAGATGTTAAAGGCAAGATCTTACACTGAAACAATTGCAAGCACAAAGGTGTGAAATCATACAAAACCTGAAGCCACCTACATAGAAGCATGAAAAAAAAAAAAAGTACAATGGCAATGGAAAATGCCATCTTTTATTTCAGGTGAAACCACCGAGAACTTAAGTCCTGTAAGGCAGTAGAAGAACGTACAAATACAGGCAGAGTAAGGCAAAGCGCTGCTCACACTAACACATTAAATACCACAGGGTTTTGGAAGTGTCTTCTCACAGCATACTCAAAGCAAGGTACCTCATCCTCCCACCCTGCCCGCACTCAACTGCGGAACCAGCACGGCCAGAAGGATCCCAAGTCAACCTCCCTCCACCCCTTGTCAGCCTGCCAGATTGCAGACAATCCTAGTTGTTTCTGAACTTGAATGCTGCATTTATGCAGCACTCTTGTCTCACCAGCACTAACTCCATCACAGATTTTGGTTTCAAACCTCACTCACGTTGACTCCAAACTGAAGTTTTTGAAGTAAATGGAGGTGGCTCTCTCGTGTTTGTCATCTGTAAGGACCAAGGTTCTGAAGCTGGAGAACCACAACTCAAAAGAGATAAATTGCACCCAGCTATAGCTTGAGAGATGAATCACATACAAGCTGCAGGAGACTCAGATGTCAAGGTTGAATTCCTGTGACTTATTACTGTATGTTAAGCATTTTTTAAATTCTAATAGAATATACTTAATTTTACCTATGTAAAAACTGAAGCCAGGCCAAGGGAGAACAGCAGCTACAGAAACATTACATAGATCTCTTTCCATTAAAAAAACATAAGGAGTAATCATAAAGAAGCAATTCCCACCAAACAACAATCCCACAACTCCGGCCTCTCATCCAGCACTCCTTACCCAATATCCCTCCTCTCTCAGCAAGTTAAATCGTATTTAAATGGCAGCTGCATGTTTGTCTGAGACCATTTCAAAATAGATTATTAAGCAAACATCCACAAAGTAATCTCTTGCCTTTCGTTTTTGCTCTCTGGAACTCTCATCACTGCAGGGAAAATAAAAAAAAAAAACCTCTCTGCACATTAATTTGGAAACTAGTTGGATAGAGAATATCAAAACCACCCAGAACAAGTAAGAATATATTAGCAAAGTTCAGGAGCAAACCAGAAGCCAATGGCAAAAATTTATAAATTAAGATATTTCCAGGCAGGTAGACCACTTGCACACCAGCTTGCCACAATTGGGTATGCTCTACAAACCTCCTGTCACATCATCAGCCCGTTAGAGATGGTGATCTGAGAAGGAGCGGGTCAAAAAAGCCCACTGACACATAACACAGTCAGCCCAGTATAAGAACACCACACCAAGATGCCTTTGTTACAAGGTCTGGTTTATGAGAGCTTTTAAAGCCACCACTGCAGCAAGCTCTTAAGGTACACGTTCAACAAGGAATAGGAGTATACACCCACTTTACATCACAGATTCACCAGTAAAATAGTCTAAGCAAAACACAGTGTATTTCATTTGTTTTTCAGTCATTAGCCTAAGTTAAAATTGAGGATAACATTTTCCCCACTTTGTAACCACTCCAAAAATGAGGAAAACATCTTCTGTTTTGGATACTAAAACCCTCAGAACAGCCTTACTGAAGTGGAGCAGAGGTCTGATACCCCATGTTCAACAGTAACCACTGCCTGATGGTTCAGGCCACGCTGTAAGTTAATGTTCTACCTCCCAAGTCCCCAAATGTTCTTCAGTTAACAAGCTAAAGGTCATAATGTCACTTGACCTGAGATGTTTATCAAGCAAAACAGAGATTTTTCTCAGGGTCAACGAACAAGCCACTGCCATCTATTCAGGCCAAGGCAACACTGGACCTGCTAACGCATCCTGCAGAAACACTCACAACCAAACAGGCTCCCAAGTGGCTGCTGCCTAACAAACAGGACCCCAAGAGCCACCTTCTCTGCCACTGTGGTGTTGAAAGACACATACCATGAAGTCTCTTTGGGTAAAGAGATGAGATGCAGCACTAGTGTTTGTTTAAAACTACCTCCCTGGGTCAGGAAACTAAAGAGAACAGATTAATAATTGAAGAAACACAAAAGACAGTTTTGTGATTTCTGTCATCAAAAAAGTACAAAGTAACCTTAAAGCCAAGGTTTTAATGCATCCACATTTGTGCTGTACAGTCCTTGATGCCTCTGAAATTCACCTGCAGCAAAACACTGAGGACTTCACTCAGAACCACAATAACACAAGTTTATCTGAGCACATCCAAGACATCAGCCTACCTATCACCCAGCCCCAATCATGTCTGAAATCGTAGGAAATTGAGGCCAAGCATTTAAACTGCATTTCTCCCAGTGGAATTCTTATGCTCAAACTCTCTCCTGACATCCGGTCAAGTGCTGTACAGCAGCAATTGCACCAGCAGCCTTAATCAGTTGGGTCTCATGACTGCCTTTTCCAAAAGAAATGCTGGAAACGACAAGTGAAAGATAAACCAAGGCCAAGACAATGGCATTAAGTCTCAACATCTGAGGCTAGATTCTCACCTTCCTCTTGAAAAGAGGATGTTTGGAGTTTGTATGCAATCCTCTACACTGCTGTTTCTGGTGCAAAGGCATCCTGACTACTCTTAGAGATGTGTCCATGCACCCTGGTGACCCTTGTAAAATGAAAAGTAGGTGGAATTCCCCAAAGATCTGACTCCTGGAAAAGTTAGCCCTTGAAACTTAGCATTTTGGATTGTAACAAAATTGCTTTCCGTTCAACAGGCCATTTTGCCCAGCTTCCCAAGACAGATGGATAAATTAAATACCTGGTTACATATCCAAGAGCCTTAACAACTACATTTGCTAATGTGGTGAATCAGGATGGTCTCACACCTTCCCTGGCTCAAGGACATAGCTAGAACACGCTTTTACTCTCTCCCTGAACCCTTCCTTCCCACAGGTCCGTTTGCTTGTGTTTCAAGGTCCACCTCTGGTGCTGCTTACCTGTATAACCTCGGCCAGGCTGCTGAAGGAAACTGCTGCACTTCTCATGAAGTGTGTAGAGCAAAAAGGGGGTAGGGTAGGGGTGAACCAGGACTACAGGCAAAGACAGAGGGGTGTTATTTGCAGCTAGGGGTTTCAATAGGAAAAAACACCAATTGAGAACAGTTTAAAAAAAAGAAAGAAGCACGAGGGAGGTGGTGTTGATGGATGGATAGATGACATCAGCGATGACAGCAGTCCAACAACACTGAGGAGCCTTTTCAGGGAGCAGTGAAGCCTTTTCTTCCCTATGCCCATCTGGCCAACAAATACCCTTTGGCTGTCCTGCTGCTTAGACTAGCACTCTCTACTACATCCTACCAGCCTTACACATGCTTCACAATAAATAACTGTTTTGCACTGTTAAACTCTCTCTAGCCCACCTGCAGTCTCTGTGCAAGGATAAAGCATCCTAAGCCAGGTGAGCCACCCAGAGAGGGATGTTAACAAAGATGACAATTCCCTAAACCCATCTGGAGGTGAGCCAATAAAAATCCACAGAAAACTCCTCTCTCTCACACAGGCTACAGAGAGCAACACTCAAAACCAGTGGGTACTAGCAGATATGGAGCAAACAGAAGCAAGTCCTGCAAGTGGAAAAAGGGAAGTGTAGCTCCAACAGGCAATACCACCAAGTTCAAGGTGTAAAGTGTTGAAGGTGAACAAAACCAGCACCTACCATCTCAGGCACTGCTTCAGCAGCCAGCTATCAACAACAGAAACACCTTTGAGTCAGCTGTAGAGAACAAAAACCAGCCACAAACTAGACAGGAAGATTAAATTACAGGTTTGGCAATAAGCTGCTTTCTCTAGGCACAAGAGAAGGCTTTACCTGAAGACAGAGTCTTGCACAGTCACTGACAGGGTAATTTTTTGTTGGCTTGTCTCTATTATACACAGCATTGGATTCTCTGGATACCTGCTAATTACAGAGCAGTCAAGTAAAGACTGCATCTCAACACAAGGACGCTCTGGGAGCCCAGGCATAGTGCAAATATTCACCCACAGCCAACATCTTCAGGCCGCAAAGACAGAGCAACGGCAAGCCCAGGAACCTCAAAGCATCACCCTGTTTGCCCTGACAGCAGTGTGACTTGAAAAGTACAGAGGACTGACCCCAGCTGGCAACCAAGCACCCACACACAGCCACTCGTTCCCACTCCCCCTCCCCACAGGACAGCAAGATGAGATAGCAATGGTATGAAAAGTGCAATGGGGAAGCCAAGCAACAGCTATCACTCACCACCTCCCACCGTCAGACCTGTGCCCAGCCAGGCTCCAAACAGGCACCTTGGAAGCCAAATCTCTTCTTTCTTACTCCATCTAAATATCATGCTCATCTAATGCTGCTGAGCATGACATTACAGGGTATGGAACATCCCTCTGGCAAGTTCCAGCCATCCCAGCAGTGTCCCCTCCCAGCCTCTTGGCCACCACAGCTTGCTTTTAGGAGCACACAGCAGGGAAAAAAACCCATAATAATCAAAGCCTGGACATTGTGCAAGCACTGCCCAAAACACTGGGCTGTGACTAACATCAGTTTAGCAAAGACAGCTAACTCCCATTAACTAATTCCTAGAGAATTAGAAGGAGAAAAAAAAATGTGCTGGTTTATAGGTAAACCAGCAGGAGAAGGCCAGCTCGATTGATGGAGC
>VXBZ01002413.1:0-14212 GCA_013399135.1 Heliornis fulica
TTTTTTTCTTATTATGCATAGCCCTTTGGATTTTATGTATGATCAGTGCCTCCTGCTGTTGGTGCTTTCTTGAAACCCTGAGGAAATGTGAAGAATGACTTACTTTGGATCATCCTTCCCTTGTTTTTGGTTAGGGCTTTTTTTTTCCTAAATCCCTTCTATTAAATCAAATGAGTTAGTTGCAGCAGACCTCTTGAGCCATGTAAGCAGCCAGTGCTCACAAATGGTTGCAGAGCTGTTGAGAGCACAGGTTAGCATGATTCTCTTAAGTCATGAAGGTGAGAATCATAATATCTGCTGCATCTGCATAGATCCTCACTACCGTTTAGTGCTCCCCTGGAGTCAAACCCTGGATGTTTATAAGACGTAATTACTTCTTCTGTTCTTGGATGTCTTTCACCTACCAGAACTCTGAAGCTGCTCGTGTTAGTGCAAAAATAATTAGGCTCTAATTTGTGAAAAGTATTTACTGCTCAACTGATAATGGAGATTAAAAACTCACTGAGCCTCAAGTCTGATGAGAGGCTGATCATGAAGAGCGATGATCAGGGCCCTCAGCAGTGGGGAATGATGACCCACACGCATGACCTCTGTTAAGTTGGTTAGGATTTGCACTCTTCAATCCTTTTTGCAAGAAAAGGATGACTTCAACACTCTTCTAGGCTAGAATTTATGAGACTTTGTCATTAAATAAGCATTTTTATGTTGTTTCTACAACAGGACTTTCATTTTATTGCTGAAGTGGTATAAATTTTGCTATGAATGCTCCCAGTCTGCTATGAAATGTTATTTAAGGAGAAACAAATGTGTCTTCGATCCTGTATTGGTGCTTTACTGGTCCAAGATGAGCTGTATCTCATACCTGACAATTATGAACAGAAAAGCAAGAAAAGGAAATGCTGTTTGAAGGGATTGTGAGAGATAACATCAAATGGTGACTAATAAGACTACCCATCAGGATTGTTGGCAATACCAAATTGGGGTGACAGTAACAACTTGTCTATGTTGTCTCTGTAGATGAACCATTCTCAGTTGCTATTGCTGAAATGGTCTTTCCAGAGGACTGTGCAGTGACAGCCTTAGTTGAGGACTTCGGACTTAGTTACTCCTTGAATGTCCTGAGTTGTTGAGCACTGAATATGAAGTGCAGGGAGCCACAGTTCCTATAATGATCTGCTGTACATCAGTAGGTGCCACTGGTAATGATATAAGTGCCCAGGAAGGATGCTACTTCCACCTGGGCTCATCTAAATTCAATGATTTGGCTCTTCTGGGCATGATAAACAGCTCTCCTCACTATTGTACTGGAAAACATGAAGGAAAAGTGCGTGGAGTAGAGAGTCAGAAGGTTCTTGCACTATGTACTAGCTGCATCTCTAATCTTGTTATGTAAATCAGTATGTTCCACACTTTGTACAAAACAAACTCCATAGCTATTAAAGTGTTTAACTTTTGTCTTCCTGCTGAAGAAACAGCTGGCAATACCAATCTGAGTGGGTCAATACTATTTTTCTTTTCTGTAGTGGGTTGACCTTGGCTGGAGGCCTGGTGTCCACCAAGGCACTCTGTCACTTTGCTGTGAGGGGAAAAACCCTGGTTTGATAGAAGCAGCTTAATGAAGAAAAAGGCTGTGTGCAGAAGCAAAGGATAGAGAAAAGGTTTATCCTTTGCTTCTGTGAGCAGGCAATATCTGGCTGTTTTCTGGGAAGCAGGGTTTCAGTATGTGTAGTGGGCTCTCCAGAAGACCAGTTCTATAAAAAATGAGTCCTCCTTTGCCACCCCAAACATCCTCCTCCTTTTTCTCTGCTCTTATTCCTGAGCAGATTTTGTGTGGTATGAAATATCCCTCTGGTCAGGTAGCCCAGATGTCCTGGCTGTGTCCCCTCCCAAGGCCTTGCCCACCCCCAGCCAACTGGTGAGGGGGGCTGTTGGAGAGACAATTTGCCAGCACTGCAGTTGGTAACACACCACTGGTCAAACCAGTGGTGTGTTACCAACACCTCACTTGTTGCTGCTGCACAGCACTGGGAGGGCTGGTACAGGGAAAATTAACTCCATCTCAGCTGGACCCAATGCACTTCCCTGCCTCAGGGCCTGGGGATGGTAAGAACAGTGCCAGGAACCAGCACAACTGCTAACACCTCTGCTTTAGAGATCTCTGTGGTGCTGAGGATATCAGTATCTGGTTGTGGTGGCTTTGGGATTCACAATCAATTTTTTGTTATTGGTCTTCTAAAACAAAGACATGTTAAATATTCCCAAATGCTTCTTGCTCATTTTTTTTCCTTTTCAATGCTGCATAATGAAAGCAGAAAAGCGCTGATGTTGGTTAATCCTCTGAAAACCCTGAGCCCTTGGAAGCACTGCTAGATCTCTTGAGGTGATTTCAGGGTAGTTTGTTCTGGAGGAAATAAATATTACTCTGTTAGTAGTTTCCAAAGACAAAAGGTTTAAGCAAAATGCTGTCCTTGCTGTATGATCACTCCAGTTGGTACTCAACCAGTTTCCCCAGTAAATGAGGATCTAGTTTGGAGGAATGCTGGCTCCAGCTGGACCAATTTCAGGTCAGGGCTGAGGCCTCATCCTCAGTGTGAGATGTACTGACCAGAGAATAAGAAACTTCAGTCAGATGTAAATGTTTTTCTTCCATCTTGATTTCAGAACCTGCAGATTTTGTCACTGCTTTACGGGTGTGGGCACTAAAGCATTTGGCACTTGATGGCTGTTTTCCCCTTCTTCTGTATTTTAAAGTTATTGGTTTATATATGAAAAAACCCCCACCCATCTTTGTCAGGTTTTAGAAGTGAAATAATGCAAAATAGAGCATTGGATGTTACTTTAGTGTTAGTAGGTGTGAGATTTACAGTAGCAATCCTGGTTTAAGAGGGATGAGTTAAGAAAAAAAAGCTACTTAAACTGATTTTTCAAAAAATGTTGAAATGATAATATGAATAAATTCACTGCATGTGCCTCTGCCTCTTCCTCATCCCAACACAAGTATATTAAATTAAGAATTAGAAAAAATTGATAATTACAACTAAACCGATGTAAACCATTGTAATCTGAGACTTCTTATAATTAAATCCAAGATGATAAAACACATTTATACTGCTAAAGCTTTGTAAATTAGTTTTACTCAGCGAAGCTGCTATGGGTGGATGGTAAATTGTGTTAGCTTTGATGTCATGGTAATTACACAGTTCTGAGGACTTGATTGTGTGGCTGCAAATAACTTTGCCAGTACTTTCTTGACACATTGAGTTTGAAGAGCTCCTGTCTACAAGCAGCCCATTGCCATGCTGAGCTCTATTTTGTCAATGACTGCAGGATGCTTCACTCAGTATGCATATCTGTTGGGAAAGTGCTAATTTTCCTGGCAAGTGAAGGACTGAACATCTGCCAGTCTTCACTTTCTAGGCAGCAGACAATGTGAGGAAGCCACTTTCTATGCTGCTGAGGTGTCAGTGCTGTCACGGCGCATATCAACGCTGAGCAGGAGATACATTCACTCCTAAGCACCCAATGGTCAATTTGTTAAACTAGGTAGCCTGATTTTTTTTTTTTCAATCAATTAAGGCTTAATTTAATAGTATCACTTGGTTTTGTGGGTTTTGTGTCGTTTTTTTTTAGGGACTAAGTGCTTATAGGCTTGATATGTAGATGAATTAAATGCAGCACTTTATATCCCATCTCAATTGAAAGTAATAATAAAAAAAATCACAAAAAAACCCATCTTAACACACTCATGCCTAGCCCAAACCCCAATCCCCGGAGTATTTTGTTTATTTAAATTCCCTTCCTACTGTTCTCACCCAGTTAATGTGCTTTTCATGATGACTGTCAATTATCTGTATTTGGGAAACCAAGGAAGACGAGGCTGTTGGGGAGAGCACTTGTGTGGTGAGGGAGCCCTGCTCAGGTGACACCACCCAGCTGTTTTACAAGTTTCAGTGCAATCAGGTTTCATTATGGTGTGATATTGCATGTGGAGGAAGGTTATAAAAGTGAATGAAATTATAGTGGGTTCTTTTATAGCTCAGTTAATGTGCAATGTAACTATTTTTACATACCTTGTTGAAAGAGAAGGATCCTATAAAACACATATTTTAAAAATAATCTTTAGTGGTGTGTTTATTGCAATAAGGCCTTGGTTAATGGCATGCTCTGAAGAGAGCATCCCCTCTGCTCCTCACATACTGGAGGTCAGGTGTGGAAAAAGTACATGTCCCCTTAGAGAATGGCTGAGAAGTTTCTCTGGTGTCTGTTGAGGTCACGATGACTTGAGGAATTCTCTGCTAAACCACCAGAGCTTGCCAGTAAAACCTTTTACTTATTAATGCAAAAATATCTCTGTTGATAGAAAACAACTTACCAAAATGAGTAAGATACACACAGCTGGTCTGGACTGGTTGAACACTTATTACAATGGCACTAGAATTTTGGTCCTTTTTCCTTCATTTGAAGAAAAAAACAAACTCAAACCCACATACCGCCCTCCATGGAAGGAGAAAAACTATCTTGAAATTGAGTGCTTTTCAAATCCCTATCTTAACCAGAGTGACTTACTCTCTAATTTCCACCTCTATGAAGAGAATCCTTAGTTAGGACCACAATAATACATCCTGTGTGTCAGTGGGTGCAGCTGGACTGAGGGAGCTCTCTCAGCATGAGTCAGTTCATGCACAACAGCTGCTTGGGCAGCATCACAGTAAGTTGGGAATATTAAGGACATATCTTCTTGTTATAATTGCTAAGCACTTGTAGCTCCTTCAGCTTTTTTTTTCTTCTTTTTCCCCTTTGTCTTTGCTGGGAAGCCACAGCACATTGGCTGACAGCTGGGAATTTATCGAATCTGTGTGCTTTGAAGTGAAGATATAATTTGCAAAGAAAATTACAGTTGTATCTGATGCTCAGGCAAGGGCATATGTTCTCGATTTATTTAACAGGGTGGTTAGTGCAAAGGATTTTGTTTCATGAAGTGGCAATGTGATTTTACCATGTAACAACTTTTCTTTTGCATAAGATGACCAGTTCCCTTGTTTTGATACACATTTACATACATGCACACAAATTTCTATACATACATGCACACAAATTTCTGTACATACATGCACACAAATTTCTATACATACATGCACACAAATTTCTATACATACAAATGTCTTTCCCTTAGTCTATGGGCCATCCCTCTACAATGTCTGAGTTCATTGGGCCTGGGACTTTGGGTTCCATTCCAAAACCACCACCCCGCCCCCCCAAACAACCAAAAAACCTCCCAAAACCAACCAAACCAAGCAAACTATCTGACTACTAGAAATCTTTGCAATAAATAGTGTCAGCTACACACCAAAACCTCTGCAGAGGAACACTTTTTCTGAGTCTGGTGAAGAGCACAGAGCAGATGCTTCTGTGCATCTCTACAGCCAGCATCGAGCGAAGACTTCACCCTTCGCTACGCTGTGCAGTTTGAAATGCAGTAGGTGTAGGAAGAATGTTTCTGCTACTGATAAAAGGATGTGAAGAAATCTGCCTGAAACCATTCTCTTTAACTCTTTTCTAGCTGAAAATACTAACAGGTCTGTGGCACAAATGCATAAAGTAATATAACAATGAAAAGTGCTTCTCCAACATTTGCGTATAGCCTACTTACAACGGTTTTTTTCACCATTGACCTTTTCTGTGCCTTCAGTGTGCTGCTTTTCATGTCAAAGTTTGTGGTGGATTCTACTGTTGGGTGCTTAAGTGTGAGTCTTTAATATTTAAAATGCATGGACAAGATGCGTGATACACAACTAGCAATTAGTAGCTAAACAAAGCTAATGAGTACAGATTGATTTTATTTTTAAATAGATGTCATCATATAAGAAATACTAATCTATCTGTATAAAAAAAAGCCTTGTTAATTAGAACATTGCTTTTTATACCTAAAAGTAATGTTGAGGGAGTAGCTGTTAGAACAGCAAAGGTTAGCCAAGCCACTTATACCAAATACTGAAATGAATTTTCTTAAATGGTTCTTTATTATCTCACAGAATCATTGTTAAAGGAATGTGTCTGGCCTTGAGTTAAATCATCTGGTTGAGGATGTTTCTGTTGAGATGCATTAGATGTGGACACTGTGAGGAAAGAGTCCTCAGTGACACAGGCCAGTACGCTCTCACAAGGATTCACTTTGGCAAGGAAATGGTATTATCAACACTTACCCTGTCTACCCTCTTCCCTCGTTGTTTTGTGGTTTTTTTGGGGTTTTTTGTGTTTTTTTAAGTGTTTTAGGGTCTAAGCCACGATGACTCCACTGCTAAAGCTGGAAAGGATGTTGATGTGAAAAATTATTAAGTTGTGCTGTCTGTGGTGATGCTGGTGGCTGGGACCACTTGTCTTCTCTTCATGTTCTCTGTCTTGCATAACTTCTGTGAGAAGTTGTCCCTAACTTATGGGAACACATGGTGTCATTTCTCAGTTACAGTCTGGAACAATCCAGAATGCCAATATTAATCAGGAAAATGAAACTTTCCTCCTCCTTCCCTCCCGTCCCCAGTTCTGACTTCAAACCATGAGATCATATTTTACTCTTGAGTTTTAGTTGATCAAGTTTGTCTTTAAATGTGCTTATTTTATTATAATATTCCAGAATAGGAATAAAAGTCCAGAGGTATGAGAGCCTGACTAGGCTGTGTAATCGGTTATTATTTAAAGGCACTTAAAAACAGAAAGTGGAGATTTAACATGTCCAAGCATTTAGGTATTAGAGATTAATACTTATTTGATAATTTCCAAGCACTGTGGTAGGGAGACACAAGTGATTTTGATGCCTTTTCTTCAGATCCTGCATTTCAAACTATTAGAAAAGAAAGCCACAGTGCTGAAAAAAGAATGGTTTTGTGTGAAAGCTGGAAGAAAATCTGAGTCCTGTTTTTCCCTTCCTCCCCAATTTTGAGGTGTTTCTTTCTAGCTACAACTGTCATAGCCTCAGGTCGAGGTGTCTACAGGAACTCCTGCACTAGAAATGATTATTTTGTGTGGTTCTGCTGTCTGAGCTTTTCTGCCCTGCACAGAGCCTTGGTCTTACTCGAAGTTTAGACTTGAACATCACCCTTAAGATGTTCAAGACTTGGGATTTATTAAATGATAGGACTTATCTGCAGTAACCTTTCTGAAAATATTTTTGTGCCTCCTAAAGCTTTGCAAGAGTTATCACATGTCATTATTGTCCCTGATCCCATACAAAAATGTGCAGCCTTCCATAATCCTATCGATGCAGCTAGGATGCCCTGTCCCAACCGTGATGGTATCTGAACCTTTGTGAGATGCTTAGTTTGGGTAGGGGTTAACAGCCAAGCCATCCATTGCCTCCATATCTTTTCCTTCAAACAAAGACTGTAATTGCTGCTGTTGGGTGGCTGCTCCTCAGGGCAGGCAGGCAGCCAAGAGCGATAAGGCAGAGCAAAGTCTCAAATGTCAACACGGAGAAGCGCCAGCATAAAACACAAGCTGGCTCTAGCTCTAAGCCAGGCTTGCTTTTTAAATTCTGAAGTGCTTAAAATGCCCAAGGTGATACTTTTATGAAACTTGTTTAATGAATTTAAAATATTTATTAGAAAGGCCCAGAGAGATGGTACAATTAAAAAGGAAAACCTGATTTATAAGGATGATCTTTTGATTAGACATATACTGAATTCTCTGAAAGTTGGCTGGTGAGCAGGGTATCTCTAACAAGCTTTTCATGTCTAAAGCTTTTGATCCATTAAGGTAAGAGATAAAGTGAAAGTTGGGAACGTGAAGCACATGATGTGCAGCTACAGTTTTCCTTGGGCTTGCTGCTGGGAGAGGAGCTCCTGCTATCAGTAAAACTAAACTGTAATTTGGATAGAAGTCTGGATATTGGGAAAACCTTATTTTAAAAGTAGTAGTGAGGCAATATCATCCTTAAACAGTGTGATTGTGGGACAAGGCAGCCAAGCAAGTGATGGGCAAAGTGCATCTGTGTCCCAGTGTCCAGTATTAATTTTTTTTGTGATGTAATAGCGGGATTTTTGCCTCAGGCAGAGGCCAGGAGCAATTTTGGGGAAAAATGAACTCTTTTTACTACTCATGGTTCCAGAAGTCTTATGTTGGGGCATAGGGCAAAGTGTGTTCAGGCATATTTTGTATATGTTATGTAGTAGTACTGAAGTAAAATACAGCAATTAGTTTATTAGTGTTGAAAATTACTTTGCAACTCCAGAACTTATTTACATGTGGCCAAAGAATTCAGGTTTCCAATGAATGTGGTACGTGTCTTAGGATGTGTGGTGTCTCACAACTGGTTCTCATCTCTTCCAGTAATAATAATTACTAATTTATTGGGTTATTGTAGTTACTCTAATTGGACCTTAAGGATCTTTTCTAAGCAATATGGATGGGTGGTGATAAATTAAAAGTAAATAATTTTGTGGGCTTATATGGCAAGGTTCTGATGTGGGGGTGGAGGGCTGCAGGGGTGGCTTCTCCAGGGAGCTAGTAAAAGCTTTCTCTAGGCCTGACACAGTAAATCCCATCATAAAATGTAGAAAAATGGCCAATATCTCTCTAATAAATATTCCTTTTTTATTATTTATGGTATCAACATAAAATTGTAATGTTAGCAATGTAAAACATCCATCCTTAGCTGCTGTTCCCTATTCAATCTTTCCTGTCAGACTGTGACTGACTGGTAGCTGGTACAGAGAAAGAAGTTGTTCCTCTACTTCAGTGTGGATAAATTGGGCTCTGCTGACTCTTGGTTATCACTTCTCCTTCCCCATCCATCCTTCCAGCAGCCTCAGCTCTGCTCAGTGCTGGACTCCAAGGGCACCTCCTTGTCCATCACCCAAGGCCCTTCACTTTATCTGCTTTGTTTTTTCCCCTACCCTGGATTTTTTGACAAGCAGACAGGGCACTACCTGTCACTTTGAGGAAAAGGAGCCTTATAGATAAATTTACATTGAAACTTTTCAATTTGGGTAAAAAATAAAACCATCTATTGGGCAAATTCCCAAGTGATCCCACTCGGTGTCCCTCTCCGAGATTTAAAAAGTGCAAGTGTAGGGTATTTCGTCTGGGGAGGAACAACCCCAGGGACCAGTTTAGGTTGGGGACTCTCCTGTTGGAGAGTAGTGCAGGTGAGAAGGTCCTGGGGGACAGCAGGATGACCATGAGCCAGCAATGTGCCCTCGTGGCCAAGAAGGCCATTGGCATCCTGGGGTGAATTAGAAGGGGGGTGGCTAGTAGATTGGGAGGTCTTTCTCCCCTCTATCGTGCCCTCGTGAGGCCACACTTGGAGTATTCTGACCAGTTTTGGGACTCTCGGTTCCATAAGGACATACAACTCCTTGAGAGAGTCTAGTGCTGGGCAACTAAGATGGAATGGAACATCTTCCTTCTGAGGCCAGGCTGAGGGAACTTGGTCTCTTCAGCTTGGAGAGGAGGAGACTGAGCGTTGATCTCATTAATATCTACAAATATGTAAAGGGTGAGTGTCAGGAGGATGGAGCCAGGCTCTTCTCATTGATGGCCAGTGACAGGACAAGGGGCATCTGGTCCAAGCTGAAGCATGTGAAGTTTCATGTGAATGTCAAGCAACTCTTTCACTCTCAGGGTGATGAAGCCCTGGGCCAGGCTGCCTAGAGAGGTTGTGGAGTGTCCTTCTCTGGAGACATTCAAGACTAATCTGAATATGCTCCTGTGTGATTTAATTGAGGTGATTCTGCTCAGGCAGGGGGTTGGACTGGGTGATCTTTGGAGGTCCCTTCTGACTCCAAAGTTCTGTGACTGATCCTCTGCAGTAGCATGGGAGCAGCCTCACTAAGCCAGGCTTTGACCTTGAACCAGAGCCTATTTCTGTGTCTCGTTCTGCTGCAACAATAATGCTGCCTGTGCTGAAAATGAATTGGATGTTATCCTCTGATCTAGAAGTTATTTGTTAAATTTTCTCACTTGCTCAAAACAGTAGTCATCTTCAATGTAAGTTTTCAAGAACATCTGTCATCTGTTCTTCAGCCTTCGGAAAAAAGAATTAATTTTTTTTAATTTCACATGCTGTTCTTTAGGATCTTGATTAAGCACAAATTATCCTACCATCAGATTGAGCCATTTTAGTGCAGAATTCATGCAAAAATGAAGCCCATTAGAAGGGAATGCTGCCACAGGGATTGATGGGTGGAAAATGGAGATATTGGACGGGCAGCCTGGGACATTTTTCAGCTGTGTAAATCCGGTTCTAGCATCTGAGGGGAGAAGCCAATAGTTATTTACTGTTGGCCTGGATTTAACTGTGGTATTTCCATGTGAATTGGGCTTGAATACACGTGTTATTTTTAAAGAGTCCCAGGAGTGTTTGGGATGAGGAGAAAATGAGGAGGATGATAAAATCAAAGCTGAAGCTGTAACATAAACTGGATAAATGTTAGAATTAGGTGACATACATATAAAAAGTGCCAGTAATTCATCCTGACATGATCCATAACAATATTTTACCCAGTACTCCTGAGAAGCAGTTAGAAATTCCCTGGAGTACACTTCACTACAGGTTGCATAGATTTGCTTTTCTATTTGGCCATTTATATTTAAGGATTATTTTTTTTTGTAGGATTTTCTTTATGTAGCAGATTAGATTCCCTTCTAGCATATACTAAATACTTGGTTTCAAAAGGCTGCTGAGATGCCCAGCCTTAAAATGTGGCTGATGGATGCATCCTTAATCAGAGACAAATGTACATGAAATACTTGCTTGAAAGCTATTCTCATGTTTGGAAAGTGGAGATGCTCTGGCAATATAGTTGACCGAAAAGTCCTGGATATCAAACTTGTAGCCATTTAAATGGGCTTGTGATTGGCAGAATAAATCTAAAGTCCATTTTGCTTTTGGAAAACCAGGACACAGAAATGAGGGATTTTTCTGGAAAAGCTGTAACTCTAGAGTGCCTAAACAGCAGTTAAATTTTAAGGGTTTTAATGTTATCTTGTGACTATTTGACAGAAGTGCTGGGTACATTCTGCCTTGGGCTCAGCCTCTCTGGTGGCTCGAATGAAGGCCCGGTGTGTGTTTTCTCCCTTCTACAAATTATCCTTTCTCTCTTGTAGCCCAAATCACTGGGTAAACTAAAACCATGCAAAAGTATAGTGACAGCATAGCCAGAGAAGTTCCACAGTGTCTAATGGGTCCATATTCCTCCACCTGTATTACTGAGATTCTGCAACATATTATTGTTTCAGAAACCATTTATTAAGCATAGAAGTGCTATTACCCCTCTCTTGCAGTTAATGATCTAGATTTCTTAGGGAAGATGATCACATGGAGTTGGAGAGCTTGCCAGTATCTGGCCAACTCGTTCCCTAAGCCTTTGCCTGGACCAAAAAAAGCATCATCAGTTTTGTGGTGTTACTTATATCCTTCCTTGGAGAAGAGCAAGTAAATCCTGACAGACTTAAGTTCACCTGGGCTTTTAGAGATCAGGAAAATAACTTTATGAATGAGGGAACTACAAGATGCACTAGGATTTTTTTTGTCTGTAGGGTTAACTTAGCCCATCACCCTTTCCCAGCAGCAAACTTGTTCAGACATTACCAGCCCACCTTTCAGGAGCAGTAAAAACTGACCAGGTACAAGATGCCTGAAACAGACACTAAAGCTGCTGAGGTGCTGGGTCTTGCTGGCGTTCTGTCTTGCAGGCATTTTATACTGCAGCTTGCTGTGCTCAGTGTGCCTTTCTCTAGGACAGCTGGCTGCACTTCAGGGGGCCTTTCAAGATGAAACATGCTGGGAAAAATAAATAATTATTATTATTGTGCAGCTATCATGGTTATGAATGTTTAATTTATAGACTTCAGACTGTGGCCAAACTCCATGCAAGGAACAAGGAAAAAGGAGTAATTAGATGCTAAAATGGCTGAAATACTTCTCTGGAGACTTCTGTACTCTACCTCTTGCAAGTGTGGTGTTTTTCTTAAGTTGTATTTGTTGTTAGTGTACAAAGCAATTGAGCTGTATGCAAATGGATTGACAGCAATTACAACTGGACCAATGTGAAAGGCATTTGCTTCAGGTTTCCCAACCTCTCCCCTGTTGTGATGTACATATTGCATCTGGGTTGTCATCCTGTGCTGAGGCTCCAGGTTGCTCCACTGTGCAGCCTTCTACTTGAGGAGCACAGGCTGGGATATTTCTGATAAAGATTTTAAATTTTATCCTGGTAAACACATGCAAATATTTCCAGTACTTTTAGGTTGAATCTACTTGTTTCCCCCCTGCTCACCCTCAAACTGAAGATTTGGTATGTTAGTTATGGTGTTACTATGGAGGGGTGTAACTTAGACTACTGAATATTGGTCCAAATTCATTGTGATGGCATTGAGGGGTTTGCAGAGGGGATAGAAGTTTATTTTGGAAGCAGGTAAGGAGAAGGAAGATACTGGAGCATCTCCCCATCACCTGGATTCCTCACTAATCCCTCTCCAAATGTTATCTGCTGCCAAATGTAACTTTGCTTCAGAGCAGCCTTCAGCTAGTTCTGCTGCCTTCTTTTAGTAAATATTTTAAAGATAACCCTGAAATACACCTAGGGAATGTAGTCAGTTTTCAGTGGGGACTGTCATATTCAGTGTCTCTCCTATATGACTCATTCTCACCATAAACTCTCATTAACATCAAGAAAAATGACAAGTTGAATAGTGTACTTATATTTTTTCTTTCTGTTTCTTTAGATAATTTTAGGAGTTAGAATATCACCCTTCTCTCTTGCTGCTTAAATAGCCGAGAAAGTTTTAATATGGTTTCAATGGGAGAGAAGTCAGTTGGACATTTTGAAGTACCTTTGTGGCTTGCTGTGCTTAAAACTCCTTTAGGCACGATTCTACAGTGAACTATTAGAGGCAAAATCTAAATAGTTGAGGGAGTTCTGAACAGGAGCTGAATCTGTTGTTTGGGAATGCATCCAGCCAAGTGTCTGATGGCCTCTCACCTTCACAAGACCAACTGACCTGCATGAAGTTTACTTCCTAAATATTTCAAGGCTTGGGTCTTTTAATACTTGTTTTAATCAACATGTAAAGATTTACTCAATTTTTTAAAAAAATGTATTACTGTAGGAAAAAATTTTAGAGTAAAACATGAATGTGTATAGTTCTGGATGATAAACACTGAAATAAATTTTGAAGAAGTGAAGGTACAATATATTTTGGCTTAATTTTCTGTCAAAACACTTCAACTGATCAGCTTGGGGTAAATCTTGATGCTTGAATTTGGCGCTCTGAGCAGTGGTTGATCTCTACTTTTGGACTAGGAAATGGTAATGTGGAGAGAAAGAATCTATTGGGAAAATGCAAATACATTGTTAATTGTATCTAGATGGAATAAAATTACCCAATTTGATACCACAGAAAATAAAGGAATATCACCATAAGATGTGTGGCTCAACTGAGGTGTCTTTCTTATAAAGATATCCTGTTTTGTATTGTCAGAATGCAAATTATAAGCATATACCTTAAAGGTACGAAATTATATGTAAATATCTTGGGATTAGTTGCACTTCAGATTCCACACTTTTGCTCTGTGATATTTTTAAGATCAGACTCTCCACAGTATAGAAAATCAAGAATACTTGAGGTTTGATTGTGTATGGGTGATGTGGGTTTGCAATGTGGCTTCTTTAAGAAGCAACCTGAAAAGTTTCTTCGGGGTCTGACAAAGCAAATCCCAGCTGGGCTCACAAGGCCCAACTCCCCAACCCTGTTACTGACAAGGCTGGGACAGTCAGTGCTGGTCACAGGCCTCTGGGAATCACATTTTAGAGACAGAAAAACACAAGAAAACTGCATTTTGCCACCAGGAAAGGGTGTGAGATGTGAGAAACTTTGCAGCCACCAAGGACAGTGAAGGGGTGGAGGAGGAGGAGACACTGAGAGAAGATTTCCTGCGGCCTGTGGAGAAGACCATGGTGAAGCGGGTGTCCCCTCACAGCCCACGGAGGACAAAGAAACCTCATGTGTAGCCCATGGAGAGGCACCTGGGCCAGGCAGGAGCCCACCATGGAGCAGGAGGAGGAATAAGGAAGAATCTGTGATCTGCATTAGAGCAAGGCCCTGACAGAACCTGCAGCCTGTGGAGAGANAACCTGCAGCCTGTGGAGAGATGAGGCAGAGAGTGAAAGACAGAGGCCTGTGCCTGAGCAGGGTTGCTGGGGTGGGGGCTTGTGAC
>VXBZ01002414.1:6015-17937 GCA_013399135.1 Heliornis fulica
TTTCTTCTGGTACCTATTATTTTTAGCTCAAGGTCTATAACCAATGTTTAACGTTTGATTCAAGTTCCATAACTGTCTCCACAGTGAACAAGGTATCCACCATAGAAGTTACCTATTCCTAAGGGCCTTAACATGCTGTATATTGTCATAGCTGCTATCACATTCTAAAATAAGATCAAACTAATCTATGATACAGGCAATATTTTTAGGGTGATCGCAACACTAACATTCTGTAGTTCTGTGAAAACAGAACCAAATAATGTTCAACAAGGGAAACTCTAAGGCCCTGCACCTATGGAGGAATAACTTCAGCCACCAGTAGAGGATATGGACTAACTTCCTGGGAAGCAGCTCTGCAGAGAAGAATGTGGGAGTCATGGACAGCAAGGTCTCCATGAGCTAGCAGTTATCTGTGTGAAGACACTGACCCCCAGTTTACCAAACCTTCCTTTCAGGTAGTTGTAGAGAGCAATGAGGTCTCCCCTGAGTTTCCTCTTCTCCAGACTAAACAGTCCCAGTTCCCTCAGCCAGTCTACATAAGACTTGTGTTCCAGAACCTTCACAAGCTTCATTGCCCTTTTCTGGACATGCTCGAGGGCCTTGATGTATTGCAGTGAGGAGCCCAAACCTGAACACTGTATACAAGGTATACCGTATACTCACTATTGCTGAGTACAAGAGGATTATCACCTTTCTGATCCTGCTGGCTACGCTATTCCTGATACAAACAACAATGTCATTGGCACACTGCTGTGTGAGAGTCATCGAACACCCCCTTTCCTCTGTACAGTTGTCCAGCCATCCTTTCCCAGGTCCGTAGCATTGCCTGGGTTTGTTATGACCAAAGTGCTGGACCCAGCACTTAGACATTCTGAGCTTCATCTCACTGTCCTCTACCCATGGATCCTACCTGTCCAGGTCCCCCCATAGGGCCTTCCTACCCTCTGACAGAGAAATACTTCCCTCAAGCTTGGTTTTGTCTGCAAACTTACTGAGGCTGGACTTAATTCCCTCATTCAAATAATCAATAAAGTTATAACTAGGGTGTGTCCCAATACTAACCCCTAGAGAACAGGCAGTCTATTTTAGTGTATTTTAGTTTTATCTTGGCTTATTTTATTATTTATTTATATATGCTTTGAGAGAGGTTTTCAACATTACAAAAATCTGTCATAAGAGTGTGTGAAAAATATATTTTCTTCTCTCTTTGTCCTGTTCACTTGATGTCCTTTCCTTTAACATCTCCTTGGATATTTCTAGTCAAGGGGCTCAGAGGGCTAGGAGGTCTCAGAGGCTCTTGTGAAAAACATGTCTATGAAAAAAAAACAAAAACAGAAACCTGTTAACAGGTTTCACACAGATAACATGTTAATGATAGCCACTATAAAATTTCAATTTTTATCATAGGAGCAATGAATGCCTTATCAGAGGGGAACAAAAAATTGTGTGTAATATCTTAAGAAAAATAAAAAAATCAGATGGGACATACAGAGCTGTAAGAAAAAAAAATACATTATTCAATTCCTCTGCTAATAAAGGAATTGATCTTGATAGTCCTGTAAGAGTTTGGCCCGTGGTCATAGCTTGTCTGTACTGTAGTCAACAGGGAAAATCTGCTATCTCAAAAGGCATCTGAAACCTTTTGAAAATAAATTTCTAATCTAGGAGAGATGATTAGCACTCTGGATCTATCCATCTCTGCCATGTGAAGGATGTCTAGGCTCCTCGAAAGAGCCAAAGTGATGTTTAAATTGAAGGCCTCACTTGCAGACAGTTGAAGCTAGGTAGTTAAAGGCCAGCAGGACTTCAACTTAGGAAACTGATTGTCCTGTCTAACACTGGAGGTGTACCTGAGTGCAAGCATCTCTGTAAATCATTTAATAGTTAACAAAGTGAACAGAGTAGGAAAGCAGGAGTGCAGAGGAGCAGTGCTCAGGAAAACATGACTTAAGAGAAAAAAATTAAAAGAATTTAAAATATCATTGTTCAACACGTGAGGGATATGTAGAAAGACAGCTACGTGAGGGATAATCAGTTCATTTCTCTGTTCAGAATAGAAACTTCAAGTTGGGTTGTTCTTGAGCTAGGAAAATAAAGCTTTGAAATGAGAGAATTTCAAGTACTAAAGGTCTGGGGAGGTTGAAAAGATGATCGAGGCCTTAGGATCCTGGAGATTCAACTAATTTTATTTTTGTGGCAGGCAAATTTGGTAGATGAGTTTTCAGGATCGTTTCTTGCTTTGCTATTCATGATTCTCAGAGGACATCAGCACACATACTTAAAGTGTGAACAGTGGCAAACTGCAGTTGATTTAAAAGGGAGATTCTAATCTTTGATTTCCTAGTTTCTTAAAACATGATGCAAAGAAACTCAAATACTTTTTAAACTGCCATTTCTTTTAATCATAATTTTTAAAAGTGAAACTGGTCTAGTTAGGGTAGGGAAAAAAAAAAAGGAAAAGAAAAAATTATATCCAGGATATGAGAGACTCACTGAGATGTCCCTGTCCTTAATGAGAAATCACAGGGAAGATTACTGCCACCGCTTGTCTATACACTCTGACTTATCAGTTGGTCTGGGAGTTTAGGCTCCTGTGATATTGAATGAAGATTATAAGCCAGATGGGCCACAAATTCTGTCAAGCCTTCTTGGCAGCTGCTCTCATTACAAAAGCCAGCCAGCCTTTTCCAAAAATAAGAATGTGAAGCAAATTGGGCTTATAGACCCTTATAATGCAATTGCACGCAGAGACGGGGACCTGAGCGGGCAGGCAGAAATATTATTGATGGCTGCTGAAAACAGGGAATAAGATGTTATTAAGCCAAGTCAGAGATAGATATCGATAGCTAATATAAAGCCTTTATTGGTTTACAGGCTCCAGGAAAGAGGGTTCAGAGCTTCGACCCTTTGCTTTGCTTTTAATTTCACTGGAGATGCAGGGTTTATGAATAAAACATATCTTCACTCATGATTCTGATATTAGTCACTACTTTATGTTTTCCTCATTCTCTCAGAGCAAGCAACATGCACTAACTACATAAACTTTGAAAGCTCTGTTTTATAGATACAGGGTTGGATGCAAACTGACAAAGAAGGAGTGGTTTGGGATAAAAGGGAGAGAAAAATAACAAAAAAAAAAGTAAGAAGTGAATGATAGGCAAGAAACAAAAGAAATAGGTTGGAAAAGAAGGGAATACAAAGGAAGTTCTGGAAGAGGTCGCAAGATAAGAATGAATGAAGATTCATTTTGCTTTCCTCCCTCAGCAAGGTGTGATGCCAGAGTTGTTCTGCTCCTGCTTTCCAGCTGGTAATTTCCATCTGGATTTATAGAAAACACAAGATTTCCTACACCAAGTATGGAGTATTCTTACAGCGATGTGGTGCATTCCTTTTCTCTACATCATATTTACATCAGAGTATTTGTCAGCACATAAGCAATTATGGACGAAAATGGTTAAAAGGGAGGTTGATCCTTTCAAAAGGTCTTAGGAACTATCCTGAAATTCTACAAAATGTCCCTGGAATGAGGAATGTTATCAAGGATTACAAGATATGTGCAAAGAGCTAATAATAATAATAAAAAAAAATATTATAATCTTTCCAAATTATTAAGAGCTCAGGTCAGTGTGTATTTCTNATGCCCAGTTCCTGCTTATGAATATTTACATAATAAGTGGATTTGTAACTTGGACTCAAAAATTTAAAGTTTTCCATGGAGTTGAGAGGAGTAAAAATGATGAAATCATGAAGTAGTTTCACAAATGATCCAGTGAATAATTACATATTGGTATCAGTGATCTTAGAAATATTGCTGTCATCTAATAATGGAAGAAATATCTTGGAAAACTTACAGGAGATAATAAATTATGTAAGTTTTTGGCCCTGTTTTGAATGGATAGTTGCACAATAAGATACCCACAATTCCCTTCAAACCTGAGGTATTGGATTTTTATATTTTTTTTTATCTCTGATCTTGTAACACTGTTGTCACAGTTATGTCCCAAGTTGTGAAGAAGTAAGAAAGAACCACTTCACACTTTAGGGTGTTCATTTGCAAAGTGTGCCAGAAAAAAGCAACCGCGTCATTCAGCCTCTGCTTCACAAATGAAAATAATAGCTGAAATGTATGCCAAATTGACTAAACTAATCAACCAACCTTTTGATGGGGCTATTATGTAATCACTACACTTTCTTCCAGAACATTTATGAAATCACAGATGATGCCATTCAGTTTTTATAAGTATTAGTTCGGAAAATAGACTTTAATTCCACCACCCCTCTCCCACCCTTTCTATTGTGTTATAATTAATAATGAGCCTTACCTTTGTTTTGCTTTTCACAGTTTTAAAGTCAGAACTGAGGCTGCTCTTCCATCTTCTGTTCACTACATAAACTGTATGGAAAGACAACTCACATATTAAAATAATGACCTAGTGTTCAAGCTCTACTTTCTATTATTTTAGTCTTCTGTTTCTATTAAATAGGGATGATAACACTTTACCTTCACCCCTTTTTGGAGCTTTCTAATATATGTATCCTTCAGAACAAGCTATGACATTTCCTAAGTAGTGAGAAGAATTAACTGATTATCCAAATAGAGTACATGATCTCACAAATTGTGCCTATTTTTGCCCTATGATAAAAGAATGGATGGTGAAACAGTACAACATATTCTCCAGGGAACATTTGGACACCCCATGACTGGATTTGTTCAAGTCTAGACTGGATGGTGCTTTAAGCAACCTGGTCTAGAGGAGGATGTTCCAGCCCATGGGAGGTAGGGTAGTTTATATAATACTTAAAGGTCACTTCCAGCTGAAACCATTCTGTGATTTTATGGTTCTGTGATAAAAATGAAATGCAAGCATAGTAGTAATAAGCACTGCAGTATCTCCCAGTGACTGTCAGATAGCCCTAGTTGAAACAAGAAAAGAAAATATGTATTTTAAACTTACACTGTGTATTACAAACACTCTGTGTGTTTCTTGTTATGAAATAACTGTTAAAAAATATTAAAATCTACTATGTACTTCTATGGAAAATGTAGTCTTTTTTTGTTAGTCTATTACAGAAACTTTGTATATCTTATTAATGACCTATGGGCATTCATCACATGTTTTTAAGTGTGTCATTACAGCCTACATGGAAATTTTATTCAGCTAAATTTGCTTGATAGAAGAAGATTGGTCCTGAGTCATATAAGTGAACCATATCGCTCTGAGATCTAATGCTAACTCTGAACATAAGGCAATCCAGACATGAGGCTTTTAAGCACTAATGCAAAGTAACCCGGTAGCACAACTGGTAAAACTAGAATTTAGCCTAAGAACAAATTGAGGCATCTGCCCTTTACTATAAACAAGCAATAAGGGCAGCTGGCAAGACTTGGCCAATAGCATGGCCTGGGTTGTGTTTTGTGCTTGTATTCAATTATTTTAAATGAAATGCAAATGCATTAGGGGAAAAGAAACACATTAAAAAATTAAGAAATTAGTACCTTCCAGTCCCACAGAAACCCATCTGCTGCAAAGCTTCCCAGCATGTGGCACTGTATGCCTTCAATGTCGATAGCTCTTCTTTTTCCAGCAGTAGTGACTAAATGTTTCTCTGCCACAGCTGCTTTTTGGCTCAGCTGCTGCTCACTGGTTGTACTTCAATTTCTCTTTTCATTTTAAATTTCAGTGGTCCCTTTTCCCATTATACTGAGTAATATATGAGTCTGAATGATGTGTGTAATGGGAAACTGATGTTATGTGTGTACTTTATTGACACAACTGACAAGAAAAGCCTTAGCCTACATCTCTAAGTAGTGTAATTTATTGTTCACTATCCCCCAATCACCCACATATAATAGTAAATGAGAAAAAAAAGAAAGAATTGTAATATTACTCTTTCCCCAAACACTTACAAACAAGAAAGCAAACACACAAACAAAAATATCATTAAAGCAAAGTAAGTGTTTTATTCTTCCTCTTACACTGCATGACTACTGAGCAATATTTAAAATTTTGCCCCCAGACAGGGAGGTGAGTGAAGCCCCACTTTTTTTAATTACATGATCTAAGTCTTAAAATGATTATCTGTTCAGGGATTAATGTCAGCTCTTTCACTGGAGATATGTTTCTCTGCTGCACAAATACTTTATGTGTCCATAGAATATAGTTTTGAAATGGAATTTAAATCCAATAAACTATATGAAATACAGCAGCAGAGGTACTGACAATATTGGCAGATGATCATCAATGTGGTTTTAACAGGTCAGTCAAACTGCAATAATCAATGATATGTTTCACCCTAGTTCTTTACATGTGTTTCTTCTGAGACACTATTCTAGGTAAGATCATCAATGATAAATTTATTATAGCTTTAAAAAAATAAATGCTCTTTTATAGTCAAAAAGATTGAGACAACCTAATGATATTGTCTAGATTCCTTGCATTCTGGACTCCCTATAATGAGTTACTATAAAGGTTCAAGTAAACCATTTTACTACTGATTTTCAGCATGTATAGGCTCACATGGTAGTTGGTGACTTTTGAGATGTGGTAACTTGTTTGCTCATTACTGTTTGTCCCCATATAACCAAATGGGATGAGAAATCTCACTTTAACAAATATAAGGCAACATCAGGCTATTGGTTTTGTATCCTGTGAGTTGAATCCTGTATCTATTTTGCCACGGTTCATTAATCACTTCCCAATTGCACAGTGTCCAGGATATCAGCAGTCATTGTTGTCATGTGGTTTCACTACATTTTCAATGATTTTGCATAGTTAAACAAGGTTTTGGTAAAGTTATAGAAAATCATCATTTGCTATGGCAGGTAAAACATAAACTGCATTAATGCAGCAACTTCTTGCAAAAATAATCTATAGAGCTCTGGGATTCCAAATGAAAATAATCTCTAAGGTGTTATATGTGTGTATGCATATACATAAGAAAAACAGAAGATTTTTTCCTTCCAGGACTTATTTATTGCTTTTTATTTCCTTTGGGAATTTAGTAAATTGCTGGATTACACACTTTCTGTTCTGCCTCTTTTCTCACCTATGTGCCTTTTTCACCTTTATATACGATTATTAGATTCATTGAGTTTACAACGACAAAGAACTTTGTGGGTAAGTAATCTGACCTGCATGAGTCACAGCATAAGCTTTCACTGTTCCTATACCTAATCCTTAAACCTGTCATTGAACCAGAACACACATTGGTGAAAGACCCTTAGTTTTGATATAGATTTCAAGATTTCAGCAGTGAAGAAACCACTCATTTTAAGGGGTGAGTAGAGACACTATGCAAAGATGTCTGGGGATTTGCATTTAAAATAGGAGTAAAATATCTTTTTTACAGCTGCAAGATTGAATTTGCTCTCCTGCTTGGCATAATAACATTCAAACTGAATTTTCTGTGTTTGATTAGTAAAAGAGTCCATAGCTTCTGCATAGAAAACAGAAATGATGTTTCCTTTTGTGAAATTATTCTGCATTCCTCAGGTTTCTTCGGGTTTCTTTTAAAATACAGCTAGTTAGAAGACCAGAATATTTCCCACATTTCCCCGTTTCAAACTGCTCTTTTCAAGTTATTCTACTTTTCCAGAATGAAACCAGGAAAAAGTGATAATATTCCTTCTTTCTCCTTCAAACTCACACACTTTCTCAGATGGCTGGAAAGCTGTTAGAAAAGATAAGATCGAATGTCAGATTTTGAAGCTTACTTTTGTCCTCCACATGATTTAATACTGTGCATTTCAGAGCAGAAAAATACTTGAAAGTAAATGTTAATTAAATAATTAAATAAGACTTTTGGATAATGATTTTTAGTTATCTATAATATTTACAATATATGTTGCTCAGTATTAATCTGAAACATCCTTCCAATGAAACAAAATTGGAGGAACTGAAATACTGGTGATTTTTTTCCTTCTTTTCTATAAATAAATATGGAACATCATCAGGTATATCTATTTGCTGATGTTCTGAGTGATTTTCCTTTCTAATGAAAGAAAGATATGGTCTGCAAAGGTCTCCTCTTGATCATTCTTTACTGGCTTGTTTTCCTGGGGTTGCCACATTATTGGCATCCAGGCTTATAATCACTGACAGAGAAAACAGGCCCCTCATGTCACTTAGAGATTCAAAGTATTTTCACTTAATAATTTCAAGACAAAAAAAGAGGATTTTTCTCTATCATAGAGAACTTCCATTGTCATGAAGAACCGGGACATTTGCTCCATCCTGGCAATGAAACAAGGCATCCTAAAGGCCCTTGGGTGTACTGCACCTAAATCCAATCATAGGAAAACACAAGTCTTCCATTCTGATGACTACTCGTACCTTTATTTAAAAATCATATTCTATCTCATTTCCCGATGGTAACAATAAGTGTTCTCAGTTAAAACAAAACAAAACAAAACAAAACAAAAAAAAAAACAAAAACAAATACAAAAAACAAACAAAACCTACAAAAATCCATACCCCAAAACAACACCTAAAACAAACAACCAAACCAAAACCCCAAACCAATTCTACAAGCTCCTACATACCTTCCACTGCACTTTACCTGTGTACTCAGGAATGATCAGAGGAGGAGGGAGGATCTGAGACGGGGATATGGAGAGGACAGAATAGCAGAAATGCTTTTTGTGGGAGTTCTGCACAGAGCTGGAGACAGAGACATCAATGCTCCACACATGGTGAAATATTAGGGTCAAGGTTTAGGAAAAGAATTTGAAATAACTGAATCTACAACTGTTGAGACACTGTGGTGACTCATACAAATTTATTTAGTGTGGAAATGGTCTTGTGACCATTTATTTCCAAGTGTAGACATTTTATATTTCTTAGATAACCTCTGACATTTCCTATTTTCCTACAAACTAGTATATGCACATACAATTTGTCATTCTCATGAAATAATATATTGAATATTTGATGCCAACAGAAACATTTTACTAAAATCAAGATGTATTGTGCTGATTTAATTTTTATTATAATTTTACATTTTTATAAAAAAAAGTAAGAATGATTTTAAGATCAATTAAATATCAACTTTTAAATTCTAAAAATTCTGTAAATGTGAGTTTTGTTTGAACTTTGCTTCCCTTCTTAATGATTTGTCTGGGCACAGAGGAGTGGGGGAAGAGATCTTTTATTTCACTTTGGTTTAATACTTTACAAAATTATTGTCCTGGTTCTAGCTAAGAGAGAGTTAAATTTTGTTCTAGCAGCCGGAGGATACTAATACTGACAGGTATCAGACCAGTGCACAGTTGTGATGAATCTGGATGTTTTCTGGAGGCCAAACAAGGAGATTATGTGGGATTAAGAGCTACAGAGTGTACAGTGGTACATTATAAACCAGGAAGACTCAAGTAGGCCCAAGCCTGAACATACTGAAGTTGGTTAGATATTGGTAAAATTTAATGAACATGTCATGTTTATATTTACCTCTCAAGCTCACCTGTAGTGTTTTAAGATAGCTTCATGTTTTAAAAAGGTTTAAAAGTATGATGCTTTGCTTTTAGGATTATATTACTGCAACATTTTCTGTCTTTAGCATCTTCCTGCTTTGATAATTCAACAAAATAAGCCCAGTTCCACTTCTAACCAGTTAATGCAGAAGTACATGAAAACTATACTTTGTTTACCTGCTCTTTTTATCACAAAAGTGGTTAACTTTCTCACAGTAATAAAGGCAGATATTTCACAAGTTTCCATCTCTTACCCACACAGTTTTATGAGATGACTCTCTTTTTGGCTAATTTCATATGTCTTTTAAAGGCTTTTATTGGGCTTCATATCAAACCTTTAACTGCTTAAATCTTATGTCTACCTATCCTTTAATAAACAGAAAGCTTAAAGATTTATCTTAATCTTTGTAACCAAGTCTCAGATGATCTCTTGCTCTTATGCTTCTCTTTTTAGGATACTTCTATGTTTGATTCATTTTTGTTGTGCTGTTTGTTTGGGAGTTTTTGTTTACTTGCTTCTTTATGTTTGTGCCCTTTTTTTTGTTTGTTTGTTTTTGGTTTTTTTTGGTTTTTTTTTTGTCAATGCAGGCCTTTTGATTCATCACTCTGTCCTCAAGGAAATCTCATGTTTTTTGTAAGAAGCCAGTGCAATAACGGCCATCATCTTTCAAAAATCCAAAACCCAAAACCCAAAATCCNAAAACAAAAAAACAATCCAAAATGACTCATAATATGGCTATGGGATTTCCATGTCTTACCTTTCTTATATGAGTTCAACTAGGTGACTGTCTCTGCAGTGCAGTTGTTTTCCTTATTTTCATACATTTTTGACTCTATGGAATATCTGTAGTTTGATATTTCCTATTTTTGTGTCCTGGTGAACTAGTGGAGGTCATTGTCCTGTGGCTCATTCTATTCAAAGGACTTTTTGCCACAAGGAATTTTAAATGGGAACCTCACTCAGGAGAAGTAGGTGAGAAAATATGATGTGATCTCTGTAAACTGCCCTGTATTTTCATCCAAGAAAAGGAAATATTGCTGCAGAGGCAACCAAACCCTGTTCTGACATTGCAATAGTGCAGTGAGATCTCTGTGGCAAGTCTCTATGACACTAATGGATATATCTACCCTCATAAATGAGAAACACCTGGGATTCTTTTCAGGCACTGAAAGCAGAAGAATGACCTTGACCTGTATTGTCTTAACTTGCTTATCCTCTGAAACCAAGTAATTGTATGTGAACTACTCATTAGAAATAATCTCTGGATTATGCTAACTCCTTATCCACATCTGAGAATTGATTCAAAGAGTTCTAGATGGTTCAGGTAAAACTATGCCACAAAAAGGTCAAAATATATAACACTATAGCTGATCAGATTCCTGTACCCAGATATATTCTCTGGCACTAAACAAGTTCAATTTATTTTTACAGATATTGCTAAAAGATCCTTAATAAAAATATAGATTTACTATTACAGTATGATATATGAATGTCTCATGCTGCCATATGTCTTTCACCCTAGATGCTTCTGAAGACATTTACCATAAAGAAGAAAACACTCTTCCTAGAGTAAAATTCCCTTTAAGCCCCAACAAATTCTGTAGGTACATTTGAGAAAAGAATTTAATCTACAGGATCCAGGGATAAACATGTTTCTTCAACGTAGTCACCTCTGTGGTGCAGCATGGGCAGCTTCTGAAATAAAAAAATAAAAAAAGGGAATGTATAGCCAGCACTCAGACCACTTTTTCCATGGCCTGACTATGCTTCTGTCTCATTGTATTAATGTAATCTCAGCTCTAGATAGTGTCAGTGTCAGTTACATTCCCTTCAATGAGCCAAAAAAAGCACCTACAGCATTTTGTGCACTCAACCTGGAGGCAATCTGCTAACACTCAAGTGCTTATTGAATGGAAAATGATGGAACAGTTGGGTAGTTGGAAGGATTATACTATGCAATAAACAATATGATTTTTTTTTTTTTCTGTTGTCTCCTGTCTGACCCATCACAAAGAGGCATCCCTCAATGTGCCTCATTTGTGGGACACTAAAGGGTTAAAAGTTGAGTAAGGTAGTAGAGAATAAAAACTGATGAGGAGGAACCTCGTATAGCCAAATATCTCTTCCTTAGTTTTAAATGCAGTTGATATCACTGAGCTTGTGACTGCTCAGAGAGAGCACGGCTACACCTATTTTGTCCTCTTTCCTCTCAAGTTGCCAGAATATTTTGCATTTGCTTTGTTTAAAAGAGTTTTATTACTGGATTAAGAGGCATATTGTTTTGCTTGTTTCTAGATTATTCTTTTACTCTTTTTCATGTTCTTGTACAAGACCTCTACAAAATAAAAATCCTTCCTCTTCCATTTCAGAGTTTTTCAATTAAAAAGAGGCTACGACTACCACAAAAAAAACCCAACAAATTTTTCAACCAAGCATTCCAAAGTGAAAATAC
>VXBZ01002415.1:0-21195 GCA_013399135.1 Heliornis fulica
GGTCATTGACACCTCGCTGGCTTTGCTCTTGAGGTGTCACCTGCGGGTACAGCTGGGCTTGGGGCTGATACGGTTGGTTTCCAACCGGCCAGCGGGACCAGGGTTCGGAGGACAGACCACAGAGGGGTTGGGTTTTGCTGTTTGTGTAATAATAAAGCATCTTGGCATAAATGGTGCATGGGCCCCAGGAGAGATGTGGAAACGCCAGTGAGGAGAAATGCCAGGGCTTTAACCCTTTGGAGCTTAGGACATGTGGGAGCCTGAAAACCAAACCTCGAGGGGCAGGAAGGCCGCGAGGGCAGTGGCTGGGATTTTCCACAGCTGAAAATTCCTTCTGGAAGACCTAATCCAGTGTAAAACACATCGTTTTTATTCAGATGCTCAATTCTGTTACTATTGCGATATTGGAAACACCTTAAAATCTTAATTTACATTCAAAATAGCTACGATTTTTTTCCCAAAATTTTTTTCCTCAGTTTTTTGACTGTAGAGGGTTGCACGTGCCTTCAGTGAAAATTGGGTCATCTGTCAGCACTGTGCACCCCGAATGGAAAGTAAAGTATGAAGAGTGTAAAATTAAAAGCATTGGCAACTGGGAGAGTGCTGACAATTGCTGTAGCGCAGCTGGGAATCCAAAAGAAAGTCATGGATGTTTTGGTGTGAACAAATTGTCATTACTTCTACCACAAAAATTAAGACACAATGTAGAATAACTGATGAAACGGATAATGTGAAAAGACAAATACAGGTGTTTCGTTGTTTGTTTTGTAGTTTTGTGGTTTTTTTGTTAATTAGAGCTTCAAAATCTCCCTGGTACAAGAGCAGCTGAAAAAATTGACAGATAATATCAGCTTTGTCAGGGAACGGTTCGGCAAGTGACCGCGCTCAGTTCTGCGCTGAGCGGGGTAGCACCACGTTTCCCTTTGAAGTGGAAAACGCACGGCTCTGTAGGTCGAAGTTTTCAGGTGAGATTTAGTAAGGAGCTTTACAAACTGAGTAACTGTGCTCCTGAGTTGCTAAAAAAAAATAAAAATGAGAGGTTGTAAAAGCAGAGACTTTCTTTTAAATGGCTTTAACGTGACATGAGAAGCTTTAGGAACGGAATTAAATATATAGAGCTAATATATTTATGACCAAGGCAGCCGTGGGATCCTTTAAAGCTGTAAAAATGGTGATGTACTGTTCTGTGGCTTATGTAAAGGAAGCTTCTAATGCAGTCAATGCTGAAATTGCATGCTGTTGTGCCAATCCAATGTTAAATGTTGAAGAAGGGTGCTTGTCCTAAGAATAACCTCATCAGGTCAGCAGGAATCAAGCCTGCTTCTTCCTAGTGGGCCCGTGGAAGTTTCAGTTTATACTCATTTGTCTGAAAAGAAAATTCTGATGCTTAAACCACAGTGATGGTTACGTAGTCCACATGTAACATGTAAGAAGTAGGTGACCAAGCTGTAATAAAAGTAAATTATCAGCACCTAAACTCAGAGTCTAATCCTTATATTCTTGAAACTCTGACTGGCTTTTTGATCCACAAAGAGGTCAGGATAGGGCCTGCAGTATTTTTCAGTCCTTTTGATTAATACACAGCGATAACAAAATGTCTACCTCTCCCTGCTAGAAAAATCTTTAAAAATGCAATCAATACAAAACAACAATTCCAGCAGCAAAGTTTTACTCATGTTGCCAATTCTGTTCAACTGCAAGATTAATCTTAAAAGAAAAAAAGAAATATTCCTGTGTTTCCTGACTAACCTTGACAATTTTTATCCCCAGCAAAGCAAATCAACACGAGTATTTTAGAGCATGGCAGGGAGGCAGGAGTGAGATTAGAAGTAAGACAACTTTCATAGTCTATAGTAAACAAGAAGGACTTTGACCTTGTCCCTTGTTCATAGCCATATCCTGTGATGCTGGCCAGCAAGAGCCACCACCAGTAAGCTGACCACATTTTCTGATTTCTAAATCAAATCTCTAGAGCCAAGATCTCTGCATTGCCAAAGACCTGCATCTCTGCAAGACTACGTAGTCTCTACAAAGGGACATTAATTTTTTTCTACTAAAAGGATCTAAATTTGGTTATTCAAATAGTCAATAATGCTTTTTAGATATCTAAATCAGTATTACTTACTGATCAGTACTATACCAAAAACCAACATTGTTTAAAGCAATCAAAAATATCTAAGAAAATTTTTACTACTCTATGCCAACATGGGCAAGAATTTAAGAGTAGTAAAAAGCAAGGCTCAAAATTTCCACCACCCATCTTTGTACCTTTCATCTTGTCTGTTAAAGGAATTTTTCTCTTCCTTACAGAGTGCATAAGATTTATCCTGCCAGTGGACATAAAGCTTTTAACATACATTCCTGAATATAGCACAGTTTCTTTTTTAACATTTCCCTGTTTAGGAACATGATTCTCTGAGAGTGGGAGCCTGGGCTTTGATTTTGAAAGCTTTTCCCATTGTATTTATCCCTCTCTAGCCCAGTTTTATCCCCTTGCTGATTTTAGAGCGTGTAACGCGTTTTCCCCATCCTCTAGCAGAGCGAGCGACCGAGGCTGGCTGCTCTCCAGCCTGTATCTTAACCATGATTTTGAAACACAGCATACATGCTCCTACATTTCATGTTACCAGCTTAAGCAGAGGTTTTTCCAGAAATACAGACTACAGGGGGTGTATATACCTGTCAGGTGTTGCCCAGCTCCAGGAGCCCTCGGATCACAAAGATATTTTTAGGTGGGAGCCACAAAATCAGCTTGTGTGTGATATTCTGGTGGAGTGGAGAAGAACCACGAACGGACATCGGTTAAAACCAGAGAAGTTAATAGAGCATCTTCCAGCAGAGCCCCCAGCCTGTGTCTCGTTGCGTGAAGGGGACAGAGCAGGAGCAGCTGGCTGGCGGCAGCTGCTGCGTGCAGCTTTATATGCAGAGTTAAGCGCAGAGATGGCAGATGCGTGTGCCGTTAATTCTCGTTTGCAGGCTCTTATCCCCAGGGCAAACAGCCACAGTCAGCGTCTTCCTGCAAACTGTGCCTCCACGGCAACCCATGCGCTGCCCAGCCTGTTCCTCTGGGGCACAGGGGGGCTGAGGAATGGGAATGGTGTGGTGGGGATGTGGGAGGAAGAGCTGACGATGCCAAGGCTTAAGAAACTTGGCTATCAAGAGCTGGAGTTTACATGCCAAGGATTGAGATACGGTTTCCAAATCTGGGTATCCACAGCTCTGTGCAGGTGGTACCCTCTGGGAAAAAAAGCACTTCTAAACTGATACTTTCTTAAATATTTGTGTCTCTTCTTAAAAAAAAAAATCAAAGTTATTTTACTGGGCCAGTATCAGTAAAGGGAACTAATCTGCAGGAGCTTGGAGCTTACAAGGACATCACTCCCTCCTAAGTGGAGGGAATGTTACAGCTTAGTTGGCAAAAGTTACTGGAGTCCTGAGCAAGACACAGAAGGCAGCTGCTGGGTAAGAAGGAAAAATAAAGCAGGAGAAACCTGACACACTTTAGTGAAGACTGCACCAAAGCTTTGCTCTTCCCAGAGCTTCATCCACCTTCAAGGATGAAATAAAAAGGTTTGGGTTTGGGTTTTTTTTTTTTTTGTCCTGAAGCTGGTAGGAGGCAGGATCTGTTCTTGAAGAGGAGCCTGATAAGTGACATTTTCAGAATGGGATGTAGATCCTGGGAAGGCTGGGTAAAAAGAATAAAATGAGAAGTAAGGGACCTAAATAAAAATGCTGGGGAAAAAAATCATGGTGACAGGTAGATAGATACTGCAATAAGAGGAGGGGAACGAAAATGGGGAATGAGTATCAGAGTTTTCTGTAGCAATGAATAAATGGGCTGAAGAAGAAGGGAGGAAGGAAGGAAGATTGATTTGATACCTTAGAGAGGTTGACCTTTGAGGAAAGTTTTATTAAAATTCAATATAATTTTTTTCCTCGAGTTCACCTTTGCCTTGGGGTTCTGCCAGTTTAATGTCAGTTAGTTCTGCAATCCTGCTAAGAGGTGAAATGATGAGGTTGGGACTATCCTAGCTGATAGCCACGTAACTCCTTTGTTCATCAGCTTCCCATGCTTTACTGTGCTCGCTACAGAGATTCATAAACATTTTTTTAAGGCACAGAAAGCCGCTTTTCAGACAGCTGGGAGGATTACTTCTCATGCCAGTGTTTTAAAGTAGCAACTGGAAGATGCCTCAATTTCTGCAACAAAATCCAGCACAAAATATAACTGTGACAACACTAGATCTCACCTGGTTCTTGACTAAGAATTTAAAGCAACCAAGAACAATACAGCCCAGTGTAAAACCACTCATATTTTAAGCTTTCAGGTGATAAGCCAATTTTTTCCCTGGAGCCTGTGGCCACTGACTGGGTTCCTCATGCCTTTGGCAGCCCCTTTGCTGTCAGTGCTTTGTGCAGAGCCCAGTGCTCGGCCAGGGATTTGAGGGTTTAGGTAGTGACTGGAGATGACGTGCAGACTATCACATTTGGGAAAGCTGAGGGTTACAGGTATTGGTACTGGGCCTGAGAGCATTAATTTGAGAAGAACCAGGTTAACCTCCTGTGCTGTCAAGCTGTGACAATGTTGAGTGATGGTGGCTTCAAAGTAAAGCGAGTTCAGATGTCAGCGTCTTGATGAATACAGCCTGAAAAGCTTTCTCATGAGAGGAGGATCATTGAAAACTATCTTCATATTAGTAAAAAAGCAGGGGTGCTGCTTTTCTGATGAACAGAAATCTAGTGGCTGTATTTGTGCAGGCAGGAAGAGCTAGTTGAGTGGAGAGGTGCCAGCTCATGACAGCTGAAGGTTTGACCCTGAATCTTTAAGGGTATTATCCACAGGGAAAAAAAAAGAAAGAAAATAAAAAGCCAATGGAAATTTCTCTCTGAGTTCACTGCACTCCAAATCTGGCCCTTATTCAACTCTTATTAAAGTCCATCGAGTCATGGCGACAGGAATAATGGAGGGGAATGAAGATTCAAGCTGTGTGTTTGCTCCTGAGACACACAAAGTGGATTTTAACACAGTTTGTGTATCCTGTTTTTAATGCAGTTCATGTCTCTTGTTGATGTAAGGAGCAGTTCACGGAAGACTGAACCTGTCACTGGCACTGAAACAATCATTCTGTTTAAATCATTGATTCAAAACATAGCAAATCACTAATTTCCTCTCCAGCTTCTGATTCCTAAAGGCACACTTCTCCACAATAATATAACACGTGCCTTTAAAGATCAAGCAAAATGCCAGATGAGTGTTGCATCTTTCCTGAACTGATGGTAAACTGCCATGTGAACCTGGAGCCACACCTGGACATCTCCCAGGACGGTATTCCTGGCCCTGGCCGATGGAACAGCAGCAGGGAAAAGACACGGAGTCTTCTATCTCAGAGGTCACAGGTCTTTACTGTATGGTGGGACGAGTGGTGCCCACGTACCTACGTATACATCACTCACTTCATGGTAACAGGCCTTTGAAAACACAGGCTGGCAGGAGCTGTTATCTCCTATTTTATTATTAATGTGCAAGACTTCAGGCAGCATCTGCACACGGTGATAGATCTGTCTAGTGCCAAGAGTAGCCATAACCAACAACTTCAGAAGAAGGGACAGACCAGCCGCGTTGCACAATTACGCTGGGTTTGGCAATGGAAGAAGAGATTTCTTCTTGATCCCACATGATGATTATCTTACACGCTGGAAAATGAGCACTCAGTGACATACTTTTTATTGTAGCTAATGCAACTCAGATTTGTGAAGGTGATTCTGCTATACGACCGTATTATCTAAATTGCTTTGTCGCCAACGCGTAGAAAACTGAATATAAAATTGCCTGAACATAATTGAGTGCTGACTCACCCTCTGATTAGGGCAAATGGTGCAGTGTTCCAGAGCGTCTTGGAGCTTTCTGTAGCCTCACAATCCTCTGTGAAATCTCCAAGCAAACTTAGGTCTCATGGCCCTGTTTGAGGCTAGATGCTACGACTCCAGCTGCTGTCACAAGGCATCTTCCCCCTGCTTCACTATCTTGATCAATTTTGTGCTGAAACTCTCATCTTTCATCCTGGCTGGTGCAGTCACCTCCCTTGTGATTATTCCAACGCCTGGCTCTCCATATTCATCGCCACTCTCTCAGCTCCAGCTCCAACTCTTTAGTTTCTAAGACTACATAGCTGCAAATGTTTTCTCACCAAGTGCTTTTCCATAAATTCTCACAATTTCTTTTCAGTTAAATATCAGGCCACATCATTTTACATACGTGACACTGCTCGGAGCAGGCTCTTAATAAAAGCACCTGCAAACTCATCCCCAAGTACTTCAAATGGATGTTATTATTCCTTGAAAATGGCCTCCTATAGCAAAGCTCTAAGAACAATTTTTAGTGTTTGAAAAGAAGTGGAAGAAGGGCAATTTAGAAAAGCGATGCCAGAGACCCGAGGTGAACTGAGCCATGGACACTGGGCAGAGAGCTCGAATTTAGCTGACTGTGGCACTAAGACAAACCAGCCCTTGTGCCATTGGGTAATCTCTGTTCTGACTCTGTCACACAGGTAGCAAAAAGAAGGAGCGGAAGAAGGGCCATGACCTAAATAATTGGGATAACAGCAATTATTAACCAGCAATCCCACCCACAAGGACGTGCAGAAGATGCCAGCCCTGAGCTGGAGGATCTGGGCTGGAACCAGTCCCACAAGTGCCAGGACTTGGTTTAGTTTCCAGCTAGCTACGAACACCTTTCTTGCTGACTGAAGTACTTCATTAGGAGCTGTTGAAAATCAGGTAGGGAAGAGGCTGAAATGTGTTTCTTTATATGTAGGACTGGTTTTGTATCAGGTAATAACTTGGCTTAGGTTCTCCAGTAACACTTGTTGCTGCACAGCCCGACCTTGTTCCTTACAAGGAACTTTGACTTTTATTCTCTGGTAATAAATCATACCTGCCTTGCCTCAAAGAGGATAAATGCCATTTATCTCCAGCTACAGAGACCTAATAACACAATTGTTGCTTCACAACGAGAGACTGGGGGGCTGTTACCCAGAAGTTCTCTTCCCAGTTGGATCAACCTCTACCCAAGTACTTCTTTCAATGGAGTAAAGGGAAACTCAGTTGGACTGTGTTTCCAGAGACAAATGAGCCCCCAAGATAAATAATAAAGTTGTAAAACTCACCATAAATATGGTGTGGACAGGTGAACGTGAAATTCAGAGCTGCCCTAGAGCTGGGTCAGAATCGATCCAGAATTAAGGATCTGATCTCAGTGTGCACAAACACTGTACCGTGGCAAAACCCAGACACACCTAGAAGATGCAATAAATACATTTGAAAAAAGGAATCTCCAGTGGGGAAGAAAGCAACACATCCTGAGCTTTAAAAAAAAGGCTGCCTGAACCCTTCAAAGCTAGCAGTGACATAGATAAAAATACCCATGGCTTCCCCAGAGGGGTTGGTTGTTACTCCCAGCCCAGATCTCTTGCTCATATTAGGAGAAGCGCGTTTCCAAAGAGGGGAAAACCCCAGACGCTCAAGCTCGGTGTTCCTCACCAGGTTGTTGTGAAATGTGTGACACCAACCTGTCCAAGTGACATCCAAACGGGGACGGTGGCAGTATTAATGTCCCTGATTCAGCTGAATCAGGGAAGTGCCTAGATGACAAGATTGTCCCCAGGAAGACTCGCGGGAGGCAGCGGGGATTTGCAGCGCGGAGCGGCGTGCACCGATGTCTGCGTCGAGCAGCCATGCTGGCACTACGTGTCTCTACACATCCTTTCTACAACCTCTTCTCTACAGCAACCAGTGGGTTGCTCAGCTGCTGGGAGGAGCGTGGGCAGAGCAGGGAGATGGGGGACCCTCCGCTGAAAACCTGGGTTAATTCTGCAGTGAGGATTGAGATTCTTCAGAGGGATGTGAGCAGGCAGGCTGTCACCCTGAGAGTCTTTAGGCAGGCAATCAGTCGTCCTTCTAATGAATAGGAGAAGATACAAGATGGTCAGGGGAGAGTACACATCTTAAAAGGGCTGGAGAAACAAGGCTGAAAGACATCTCGGTGCTGATCTGCAAGGCAGGGGAGGTTTTTGAAGAAGCAGCAGTGCCCACGCCATCAAATTGGAGCAACTGTGCCGGTCCTGCCCCGAGGCTTGTGCTCTAAACTACAACTAATGAGGGTAAAGGCACTGGCAAAAAAAAAAAAAAAAAAGCTTCCAGAGAACCCCTTTTCTGAGGCCTTTGATTTTACTGGAACATGCACGGCAGTAAAATTCACATAGCCAGTGGGAAAGCCATGTCCTGGCCTGACCCTGCCACAGAAAACAGCAAAACAAAGGGGCAGGGATTTGGGGTCACCTCTGGGGAGGATCCATGATTCAGCATGTCAGTTTACTAAATCTCCTCTAATTTGTCACGTTAATGAAGGAGCGGGATAAATACCTGCAGCTCCAGGCTGCTGCTTCACTGCGAAAAGCCATGGCCCAGACAGTGACAAGCGTCTGAAGAATAAATGACTCTCAATTAGGACAGTAGGTCAGAAAGAGCAAGATGATTCATATCCAAGACATACTCCAACCATCCACAATAACACTCAGCAATTCTATAGAGCTTCATGGCTTTAAAGCACCTGCAAACACCCTGTCCTGCTGGCAGGACACAGGCAGTGGGGGGCAGGAGGCTTTAAGTGTGTGCTTGAGACCTGCTAATTCGGGGAGCTAAACTGGGGGGGAGATGGCTTCCAGTGTCCTTCCAGTGTCCTTCCAGCAAAGAGAAGGGATGAGACAGCTCTGTCCTGGTCACAGTTGGTATAGAAATTGGAGGACACGGAGATTCACACCCCAGAATGAATAAATAAGGTGCCCAGAATTATGAGTCTCTTTTAGAGAGCTGGCTCTGTGGTTTTCCCAGGAGTGAGCCCTGGGTCACAGCAGACGGGGTTTAGGAGTGCCTGGCTCCTAGGTTTGCAGCCTGACAATGCCTCTGCTCAGCTGTGCAAATCGTATTTTACTTGCTTGACTGTGAGTTGCTGGGCAGTGGGATGTAATTTTCCATGCTTGCAGTTGGCGCTCGGTTTTACCTTGACTTGCATGTGACAGCACAAGCTCTGCTGACATTGTTTCACCTCTTAGAAAATAACAAAAAAAAAGCCTGGACCATAGGTATGTATTCATACCAGAGAGTTCAATGGCCAGCTCTAACCTAGGCACCACGTTTTACTACTCCACAGATAAATCCCTTTCCCAGGTTGACTTGAGTACAGGGATATCAGCAAACACTCAGGGATGCCAGACACACGCTTGGTTGACTTTGATCTCTCTGAAGACAAATCTTTCAAAGTTTAGATCAAGGAATCTTTTAATGAAACAAAGAAATCGTGCCACTTGTATCAGTTCCAGATATAAATAAATCAGCTAGAAATAAACAGGAGTAAGGCAAACGTAAAGGAGACAGCCACGCTCTGCAATGTCAGTCCAAAGTGACTGTCTGATGGATGATAATATGGCTGGCTCAGAAAAAAAGCCAGAGTTTAAAAGTCTTGCTGCCAGCCATCTGGCAAATCTTCCAAAATATATTGCTGCAAAACTTCACTGAATTGCTACCTTTGTTTTCTGTTGCATCTCTTGCTGTTAACTCGGTCTAGTTATTTAAGTGTGGTGAGGATTTGGAAGTCTCCAGTCGGACTCTGTCCTCAGGGACTCGTTATAGTCCTCCTGACCCGTTGTGCTTCCCTCCCCAGAGTGCTGTGTGTGTGTCATCTTCCCAAAGTAAAGATGCTCTCATATGTTATTGGGGTCTCTCAGATACTGAGCACATGGAAGTGCATCCAGGCTGCTGCAGACGCACCGTCTGTTCGCAGTTCACGGGGGCAGGAGTTTGTGGCAGTGGGATTTATAGCACACCCATCCCCTTGCTCCAGAAGCATCATTACTTCTTACTTGGAGCTGAAGGGCAACATTTATACTCCTAAACAGTACAGGGCTTATTTTCATAGCTGGGTAATTTGGACTCTGCACCTCAGGAGCCATAGGTAAATATTACCACTAGCCATTTCCTAATAATCTGTAGCAACACAGCGATAAAAATTTACAATCACTAAAAAAATAATCCTTTTCCATCCCATGAAAATGAAGCAACTCTTTACAGAACAGGCTGCCCTGCTGAATATTAATTATTTTTTTTCCCCTGTTTCATCAGCTCCTCCCACCTGGTCCATAATCAGCTATAATCGAGTCCATGACCCTCCTGAACTGCTCTAGGCATGATGGCTCGTGGCCATGGTACTGCGAGTGCCGGAACGCAGATACCATCCAACATGCTGTCTGAGAGGCAGCTGGAGATCCTATCTGGTGTCCAGACTCTCCTGGGCTGTAACACAGACTCAGTAAAAGCTATTTTCAACTTAAATGATCTTTGATACCGAAACAAGAGTTAACCTGGGTGGTGAGTGGAGATCATCTGCTCTGAGAAATAAACCAAGGGAGAAAGCGGAGGGAGAAAATTAGGAGGATAATGAAGGAGAGAGGCTCATTAGGGAGGGGAATTAAATTGAAAACATGCACTGATGGGAAGAGAAACAGTGGGAAAAAAGACATTGCACCTCCCCATCACTAGTGATCTGGTCGCTGTCCCCCCCCAGCTGCCAGCCAAGCTCCTCTTTGTAGCTCTCAGCTGCCTTAGGTGGCTGGGGGTAAGCCACAAAAGGTGTCTGGCAGCAGCCCTCCAGCTTGGCTAACCTTTTTTACAGGGAGTTTTAGGAGTGTTTAGTTCGGTTGTTAATATGGGCCTGAGTTTAATTTCACTGTTTGCAGCAGTAACTTGTTAACAAGCTGCTCCAGGAGATCTTTGTAGGACAGTGGAAAGCAGGGAAAGGAAATAATTGCAGCGTTTCCACCTACGGTACTCCGCTTCAGGGCAGGTATAAATAGATCCATAAGTGTTTGTTCACTCAAAAGAGACTTCAGCCAAACTGCTTTTTCAATTGCCAGCAGAAGAATTGATGGATTTTTTTTTTCCCTTCAAAATGAGGGCAAAGTTCATCTACTAAATATCACCCTCCCTTCCTTCAGACCACAAGTACCATTTAAGAAGTTTCAGAGTTTTTACCAAATCCAGATGTTGGGTGTGTGCAAGTACAGGCAATTTTACAAAACCATTATATTTTGGGGGGTACTGGAGGGATAATTAGATCAGCAATCTCAATTCAGCTTCAGAACGAAGGAAATTAATGAAAAAACAGTAATTGCATTTTGTTCACTTGGATCATCCAAAAGGCTCTGGACTGATTCATGCAAAAAGAAACTCCCTTTGGAGTCCCACCACAAAATTTTGAGAAAGCATTTGCTTAAGCATCTGAAAATGCCCTGTTTCTTGTTGGTGGTCAGCCAAAGAGCAGCGTGGGCATGGATGGGACTGGGGTCCCAGCAGGTCAGGGGGGATCCATCTCCAAGCAGGGCAGCAGGGCCCTTGCTTCCAGCTCGAGCATCCCAGAAATAACCTGCCTGGCATGAAAAAGGTTGGGAAGCCTCTCCTAGGGGTCCAGCACACCTTGGTGTGGAAGAGGAGCCCGGCATGGTTGGCCCACCCAGGTGCCCTGGAGCAGCACTCTCACAGCTCCATCTGCCATCTCCCGACTCCGGAGCCCAAAGCCCTGGCAACACCCACCTTTCCCCACAAGAATTGGTTAAATCTACTCCCCCAGTGTGTGCTCACAGAAATGGAATGGACATTGTTTCTGCAGGCTCCTGGGTGGCCCTGCTAACCATCGTGTCACAACGGTGTGACAGACGCACCAGGCTCGCGGGGTGAAGCCTCACCCCCTGCCCAGCTACAGCACATAAATGCACAGAGCACGTACTCTGCCACTGCCTATTGTTCAAGCTACAGGTACTATATTTAACTGAACAATAGCTAATAAACAAAAGACATTTTAAGTGGTTTGTGGTGTCTGCTGAGCACCAGCTGCCCTTTTTGTTTTGTACTGTATCTTCGGTGCTGATGCTCAGGTCTCCTGGGCCCCATTCAGCTACAAAAGCCCAAAGCTACAGTGAGAGGAACAAACTAATCTGATAGGGAAATAAGACAATTGATGGCTCACAAAAGCAAAAGGGACAGATATTTGAAGAGGAAGAAAGCAGAACAGATTCAAATCTAATTGTGAGTCCTACCACAGGAGCGCCATAGAAGCAGCAAGTTCCTCCACGTTCCTCCACTTGTGCCTCAAGCCAGACAGGCTCCAGGTGCCAAGACTCAAACTGTGGTTCCAGGTGGCATTAGTAAGGTGCAGGTCTGAGATAAACCACACTTCTGCGTGCCTGGGGGTGTGATTCAGACCTCCGGTCCCGTGGCGTGTGGCCACCTTGGCTGCTTCAGGCCATCCTGAAGCATCTGGAGGTGCTTGTTTGTGGGTGCCAGCTCAAAGAGCTGCTTGCAGCACAGGAGGGGAGGTCTGCTGGGGTCTGCAGACCACCCGAGGGAGGGGAGGAGCTGCTCCCACGTTTCCCAGGGGGCAGCACAGCTCCTGGGAGAGCACGGGGGTCTGTGCGTACCTCAGGTGGGAGACAGGAGGCTGAGCCCACTTACCCGGAGTCACCTGCTGCTCTGCGGGGGAAGGAGGACCCTGGGACCTGTTCAAACACTCCTGTGATGGGGTTGTCATTCCTGGGGCTGGCAGGGACCCCTCCATGTCCCAGCTGGCTGCAGGGCTTTGGGCTGCCACCTCCTGCATCCCTCCAAGGCAGCGTGACGAGGCCGGTGGAAATCTGGAGTAGAGAGATTGACTTTACTCAAGGATTCCTATTCAAAGCTACAGCTATTGACAGACTTTTTTTTCTATTCCTACACATGGTGGGAGGAAGCTGATAGTATTTATTAAGCTGATCTCAGGCACCAAAGCTTGATCCTAACTCCAGATACACAGGCAATCATCAGAGCCTGTTGTGTCTGCATGAATATACTAATCCTGACTCTGCCCTCTGAGTACATAAAGCGATGTATAGGACCATTCATCTATGCTAGAGCCTTCTAGATGGCTACAGAGGGAAAGATGGTATTTTTAAAATGGAGAAATCTCTGGCAAGCTATTTTAGTACCTTTGGATCATTAACATTTTTGAATGTCTGAGAAGCTGCTAACATTTATAAGACTTTACAACCAAGATCCATTCTCCCAAATGGAGAAAGAACTCGTATTTTTCACATACAATTTAGATATTGATAATTTTCTCATTTTCTGATATGACAGGGCTTGGGGATTTTTTTTTCCCCCTGCTGAGACGAGATGACTGACAGAAGGAGATGAGATTTTCTCACAAAGAGAGGCAATGCACTTTACACGGCCAGGGCTGGAAGAAAGCAGTAATTGTCCTAATACTCAGGCACGGTTCTCCAGAAAGGCTGATGAATTATTTCAAGAGACACTGCTGACAAAAATGCCAGGCATGTCTTCCCGAGCCAAGACTCAAGCTGAGATCAGTTTGAACAACTGTGTGATGCCAGCCAGGTCCTGTCCTGGGTGGATGTGGATCAGCAGGGCTTCACCAGCACCCTGCTATGGCATGTCTGACCCTCAGCCACAGAGGTGGCACTCGGCACACACTTGGTTCAGTGTTAGCATCCTTCTGAGGCTCTGGGGAGGTTCAGGCAGAAGTCAGAGCTGCTGCTGCCAACCCCCTCTGGTCTCTGCTTTAGAAAAAACCCAAACAAACCCCCAAACTGGAGAAGCTGCCTCCAGTGCTTGTGCCAGGGCAGAGCCTGGGGGCAGCCCTGTGCCCGTCCTTGAGGACCAGCACCACTGCAGTGCCCTCACAGCAGCCGAGCTGTGCTTCCTGCAGAAAACTCTAGAACCTCTAGGGTTCTCTAGAGGCTCCTCTAGAACCTCTAGAGTTCTCTAGAGGCTCCTCTAGAACCTCTGGCCTTTCCCAGTGCTTGGCCGGGCCTTGCAGCTGCTGTAGCTGTTTCACTGGGGCAAAAAAAATCATAATTTACCCACCCACCCTCATCCCAGCCCTCTCTTCCAGCTGTTCCCTGTCTCCTCTCCCTAACTGCATCTCATGTTCTTCTCTGCAGTTCCTAATAGCTTTTATCTGTGCCAAGTCCCATCCTACTCATCTCTCATTAAACCCCAGACCTTTCGCAGAGCTTTTCTGCATTGATCTCCCAGCCAGCTTTTGTCTCTTTGACATCGAGGTTCTCTTCACTTGTACTTTTCTCTCTGGATCTGGGAATAATTCTGCTTCTGGGGATGTTACTGAAGCCAGGCCATTATATTTTATTAAACATCTCAGGGTAAGGGTCGTGGCTTTCGAGGGAGGATGCGTGTCTTGCAGATAGAGCGGTGGGTTTGATGCTCCCTGCACCAGCAACACCCAGGGGGTTGTGAAAGCCTCAAGAAGCGGATGTGTGTCACAGTCAGACTCTCACCCAGTGCTAGATACTGGGCTGAGAGAGATGCTATCCCTGGCAGGTGTCAGCTCCAGAGAGACATTTTCCATGGCAGTGCTGCCCAGGAATAGATCCTGACTTCACCTAAAAGAGGAGCAGGAGCTGGTTGCACAGCGTTGCTCCGCTCGTTGGAGGACGGCACGGCCAGAGAGACCGGGGCATGGGTGGACTCAGCTACACCCATGGTCCATCTACCTTCTCCAGCTCTTTCTCTGATGGCTTTTCCTTTCCAGTAGCTTGGGATCAGTGTCTGGACAGAAAGTGATGAGAGCTTTGAGCAGCTATGAGCAGCCCCTGCCGGCAGCCAGCGCTGCCCGGAGCGGAGGGGTCCAGCCTTCCAAGCAGATCAGAGCTAGATGGTGTCGACTATTTATAAACCTGAGCTTAGAGCAAGGCACAGCCAGCTGGAGCATACACCAGTGAAGGGGCTTAGATAGGAGCAGAGCACTGGAGCTTTTCAGCCCCGAATCACAGGGCAGGAGCGAGCAAGCAGCTTTCCTTTTCCTTCCCCCCCTCCTACTGATTTAGTTTGGAAGCATTTCAGAGGGCGCTTTCTCCTGTTAGATGGTGATAAAACTCCGGGCTCAATAACTGAGATTTGCCGTCTGGCATCAGAGCAACACAAATAACAATAAAAGAAACAAAATAGTGGTGAGTCAGGCTGCTTTCAGCTTGGAAAAACATCAGTTCTCTTTATTACTCACCGGCTCTGTCGTCTTCTCTGGGGGACTCTGCCGGCCACCGGTGAGTCTGCAGCCTGAGAGAGGCTCTATTTAGCTCAGGCCCTCCTGCAAATGGTTATTCCTGGGGTTTCTGTGGGTCAGTGGTTGCATACCCACATTGACAGGACCATGGGTGTGAGCAGTCTTTTTGCAGAGCAAAAACCATATTTGCAGCTGAGCCCCATGGGACCACGGGGGACCACAGTTCCAACGTGACATGGAGAGGCCACAGCCCAAGGTGAAGTGGACAATCCTTGAGGCTTGTGTCTTCATCCAGGTGGAAAAAGCAGGAGAAGAAGCCTGGAAGGGGGGCCACCCCTACCACCAAATTCTGGCTGATCCTCCATGGGCAGCTGAGCAATGTGCAAGCCACCGCTCTGTCGCGTCCCGCAGAGCATTGTCCCAACAGCTTAACGTGACCAAACCATACACGAGGAGCCAAGTCCAGCTGGAAGCTGATTTTTGCTATCGAGATCTGTATTTATTAATTTCTAGCCCATTTGATTTCTTTTTGGCACCATTTTTCTCTGCAAGTGAAAAATTTACCCTGAATCACAGGGTGTTATTTCCACTTGTCAAGATAAAGGTTAATGAAATACCAGTAACTGCATCACAAATCTAGCTCGTATCTATCAGAGATGTTATATGGCACATTATACAGCACAGCCTATTCTTAGAAAAGGCTGTGATTAAAAAAAAAAACCCAAAACTGTCAGAGGTCAAGAAATTCACAGTTAGAGCAGCTGTGCCTCTGCCCTTCACTCCTCACCTCTCGCCTGCAGAACAAGGAAAAAGCCCTCCTGCAATTGGCACAAATAAGTGTGGGTCAAGATTTAATCTGGCACACGAGATTCTGCAGGACTGGGGTATTTAAACAGCATTTTCCTCTGCAAACAGCGTCTGCCTCTGGATAATGGTTACTTGGATATTTATATGCTATGTAAATAATGTATAAATTACATATAGAATATCTGGCATTGGAAGGAACCTAGTGAGTCCGATAGACATATATATATATAGGATTTAGAAGCAACATAATGCTATATTTGACATCTAGTCATCTTCAAAGAGATTCACACTAGAGATGCACTAGAGAATTTTATATTCTTGCTGCAGTTTCTCATGCCCTGAACGTGAAACTGGGGCTGGCAGAAGGACTCACCGTGAGCTGCTCTGTGCCCTGGAACCTGGGACTTGAGGCAAATTATACAGTGACAAATTCCCCTCTGGGATCCCTAAGCACAAGATCAGACCCCAAATTAAATACTTGGAAATACCAAAGATGCACCCAGCACCACGAGCACATGAGCTTTCAGGAAGGAAGGGAGGAGCTGCTTTGTTTTCTTCCTAGGGAAGGTCGGTGACGGATGGGCTGAGTGTCAGGAGCTGCCTTTTGGGATGAGTCAAGAGGTTGGCATGGGGTGGTTTGCATCAATACTGGCTTGAACACATGCCAAAGAGGATTTCCAAAGTTCACAGCCAGTTATTTCTTTTCTTGTCATAGGGTTAAAAAATCCTATAGCCTGTTCTTCCACTCCAAGGCACGCACCCAAAAGCCTGTGGAGATTATTCTGAGAAGTTTTGCTTGCTCTGTAAATACGGTTTTAAAATGTTGAATACAGATGACTAAGGTTAAAAAGAAATCCACTTAAAAAAAAAAAAAAAGGCCCAACCCAAAAAAAAACTTCTAACAGAGCAAACCCTCTCACCAAGGATTTTTTCCCTTCTCTGAGGTGGATTAAAAAGCATCATTGTGAAATCCCAATGCAGATTTTATTATGGGCTGAATCAAAATGCTTTAGAGTTTTTTTGGAATTCAGATCTGAAGTTCATCATTTCAGCCCATATGCTCCATATAAAAGTAAGATAAAGAAAGGGATGTACTTTTTCTTCCTTTTGATATGCAAAGATTTAGATGAAATACTTACCATCCAATTTGCTTTTTTCCCTACAAATGCACTAGAGATCCTATCAAACATGAAATACTCAGCAGAGCCTGAGGAGCCCCTGAAATGATGGATGACATCAAGAGCCAAAAGAATATGCACAAAGCATCTGAAGAAAGAGATCCTTAATCACCCTGGGAAGCCTGTTGATTTGTTGCCATCTACTTAACTTAAAGCTTGTGTTGTCATATATCTAACTTTAAAATTTAATGAACCTTTTGGAGGATGGAAATCTCCATTAAACAAAAGAATCAGTCCCGTCCCTTCGGCTGAAGCGTGGGCAATAACACACTTCATCAGCTATTCGCAGCAAGTCCCTCGTTAAAACATTAGCACCAGATGAGATCTAATTTTCCTAATATTTGCAGACCACAGTGCAAGGAGGAAAATATTTAAGATTTTATATATTCATGAGGAATTGTGAAAAACCCCGAAAAGTGGTGCAAGCTTCCCGACCTCTCTTATTTAAAGGTATTTTACACTTGAAATTGAACCTCAATACTATTTTTTTTTAAAAAGAGCCTTTTGCCCACTAGATGGCTGTAATTGTTATGGCCAGGCTTAATTTTTGTTGTCAAATTCCCATCTTTAACCTTTCTTTTTTTGTTTTTTGGCCTGACATGCTCTCATGAGCACGTGTTCGACGCAACCATCCCCTCGCTTCGCAAACTTAGAAAATTTAGGAGTTCAAAATGGCTCCTGCGACGGGACCGTGTCGCGCCTGAGGAGCAGGGAGCCACCACCATTTTGAAGGGTAAAGAGGGGAATTTTTTGTTTCCATTATTGAAAGAACTACTCAGTTTCCCTGCTAATACAGGAGAGGTGGAAGCCTAAGAGCCCCTTCGACAGGCTTTTCCAGCAGCGTGCTGTTTAATACCAGCAGCTTGCGATTACCGTTGGATCACCAAAATGTTGCAAATCTGATGGCTGGGAGCCCAGCAGGCAGGATTGAGCATCTCCCATGTCCTAGATTCAGCAGAGGAGCTGATGTGAAAAAGGAGCAGGATCTGCTGGAGGAGGGAAGCTCAGACGCTGTATATCACAGAGCACAATTTCCCTGCTGTTTGCACAGGCTCCGGTCCAGGAGGAGGAGTGGGTCTGGGGGGTGGATTTGCACAGGGCTTGCTGGCTGTGGTTCCCAGAGTTCCACCTAAAGAGAACAACCACGTAGGCTCAGGTGCAGAGAACGATTTTCCCAATTCAGCAGCAAGCAGGGTGCCAACGCTTCATCTAAGGGGACAGACGTCTACAGCGACAACTCCCGACAACAAGATGCACAGGAGGGAATCGGAGCTCTTCTTGCTTTTTTTTTTTTTTAAAGTCAAACACATGTTTTTAAGCCACATGGAGAAACACTCGTGGTGCCTGTCCACTGAGCATGGGCCTGGGTGGATTCACCAAGGCTTCGCACAGCGCGATGCGTAGTTCTGCCACCGGCTTTGCAGCCCCTACCCCCTGCAGCTGGCAGATAAATCTGCCCTCAGTGGGAATGATTTGCTATTCAACGATGAGTTTACCTCCCAGTTTGCACCAGAGAGGGTGGTCAGGGTCTGTCAGGCTTCCTGAGACTTAGGTGCAACATCTCAATTCTCTGTAAAGACGGTCTGCTCGGAAGCAGCTCCAAGAGAGCGGTACCTCTGCCAGGTCAAAGCACCACGGGCACTGCAGCTTGTGGGCAACCTGGCAGAGAAGACACCTCTGGTGTGGGAGGATCTGTAGGAAGATGTGGCTTAGAAGAAATCCAGGCCTGATGTATCACCCTGGTTTAATTGGTCAAGTAGGTAATTTCCCTTATTGCTCACTCTTGCAGAAATACCACATTGAAGTGCTTGGAGGGCACAACTGCGTCAGCCCAGTGCCCCCTCCTTGGCTGTATTTCCTCTTAACCCGCTGTAATTAAACACTCCCTTTTGGTGGGTGATGGCTGGACCCATGCATAATGACAACTCTTGCATGGTGGAACACACCAGAACCTCCCCTGTGAGTGGCTCCAGGCAGTGTCCTCGGCCTGTCTGCAGCCCGCTGGGTGGGAGGTCTGTCCCCTGCCCTGCCTGGTGCACATCAGTCCAGCCGACGCGGGTGTTTCAGTCAAGCTCGTGGCCGTGCTGGCTGAACACCTCATAAAGCAAAGTTAATCAAGTCAAGTAACGAGCCTCCAGATTCACCTGAGTTGTATGTGAGGACAAAGTGCTCGAGTGAAATGTCTCTCCCTCGGAACCGGCCCGTGGCTCTAAGGCTTCTGCATCTGTGAAACGGGATAAGCGGATGGGTTTTTATTCCCGTGCAAAACACTTTGAGACCAGTGGATGCAAAAAGCTCAGTACTGCACAGGCAGATGGAGATCTTTTTTACCCTCTCTTCTTATTCCCTTGAAAGCAATTCCTGTCATCATCCTTTGAAGCAACCTGTCAAGTCCCTAGACCTCAAGACACTTCTCCAAGATCCTCCGACTTGCCACCTTTTCTGTCTTCCTGGGTTTAAAATGAAACTCACTGAACGGGGTTACACACAATAATCTCCATGAAAACATTCTGCAAATGGATCAATTCCGAGTCTGGTATCCAGTGTGACACCAGAGCCCACTGGAGCCCACTGGAGCAGTGGATGTCTTTGCTAGAAACCAGAACTTCATGTAGCATCGTAACTATATGGATTTCAAGCCATTTAACTTTCAGTACTATGTTGACAACAGTATGAATAGTCACATTTTCTGGGCATCACAAGGGACAAGTGGGTAAGGTCAGCATCCTCACCAGAGTTTGCTTCGGCCCCTAATTTAAGACTACGTGGAGCAGACTAGGAAAGGTTCCCATTAAACTGGGATGGAGCTGTGGGTGCCTTCTACTCTCCAGTACTCACCCTGGAGAGATTTTAAGCTGTGCACACAAACAACAAAATATAAGAAACTGCAAAATACTTTCAAATAGGAGAAGCTGGCTTGCAGGGGGATAGGGCTGCTTCAAGACCACAGCACTTGCTCCTGCAGGTAGCAGAGGTCCAACCGAGCCCTGCATGCCCTGGTGGAGCACACCCTCCTGCCAGCTCGCCTTCACAAAGCAAACCTCATACCACAGGGATTTGCTGGGTAAACACCGAGTCACCCTGCAGTACCGGCGCTGGGGAGAAAGAGGGGAAGGGCTCCAATAGATGCTCCTCGCTATGGGAAGGTGCTCAGGGCTTGGGGAGGGTGACACACATGAACCCCGATTGAGCTGTGTCAGACGGCACCAGAGTCTCGTCTGACTGGCGATAGAGATACCCAGCAGGAGGGAGAGACGCCCGGCTCGGAGAGCCTGCGGGAGCCGGGGGGGGGGCTGAGAGCAGCCAGGTTGCTCAGGCAGCTCCTGGTTTTTTGAGGCTGAGGAGCGTTTGCTCCTGGGTCTGGAGCCAGAGTCCCCGCAACGGTGCAGAGGCTCCAGCCGATGTCCCCAGCCATGGGACGGGGCATCAGGGTGGGCCAAGCGCTTCTGGAGAGGGATGTCTGTCACCCTCATCAGTCTCCTCTGGGGATCTCTCCGGGACAAAGCGTTTGGGAGCCTGAGCAAAGCCCCGGGGAGCGCTCGGCGGCGGATTCTTGTGCGCGCTCCCTTTTTGTTTTGTACCATTTCCAACATTTCTGGCAAAAACATTTCCTCTGACTGTTTTCCTTCTAGAAACAGCCTCTTCCAGACAGGGCTGCTCTGCCACTATTTAGCTGGGTAGACACGAGGCTATTTAAAACACAGAGCTGGAACATTAGCAAAACACTTGTCTCATTCCAAGACAAGCGGGGAAGGGGAGGGTGCACGTCGTTAGGGTGCAACCTTGCTCGTCCCCGGGAGGCTTGTGCCTGCGTCATGCCGACTGGTGCTGAATTTAAGGCTTCTGGGGATGGAGTCTGTGACAAAATCTGACAAGATTTTTTAGAAGCTGCTGGTTCTCCACCTGGAGTATTTATGATTTTTGGCTGCCGGCTCTCATGCACTTCGCGGTCAGCAGTTTAATTATTTACCAGGCTATATACAGCACCGTTCAAGCAGCACCCATCAAACCCGACATTTTGATAATGCGAGGGGTAATTAGGTTATTTTTATTATTCCCCACCCCCCTCCCCAGCTCAACGTCCCC
>VXBZ01002415.1:21204-50367 GCA_013399135.1 Heliornis fulica
CCCCCTATTCTGCTGGGAGATGCAGAGTCATAGCTCTGCTGGATTGGCTTCCCGCCACCTCACTGCTCCTTTAAAACCCCATACCTCCCATTGAAGGAACTCGGTGTCCTGTTCGCCAGGAGGACGTCAGTGTTTCTATGGAAACTCTTCCCAAAGATTCTCGCTCCGCACTGCCGCTGCTGCGTATTGTATGACCGGCTTTGTACACTGCGATTCATTATCGAGGCTGTGACGAAAAGGGAGCAGCTTTCTGCCCAAAGGGAAAAAGCAGTCAGAAAAAAAAAAAACCAAAAAAAACCCCAACAAACCAACACCCCAAACCCAACAAAAAAAACCTCAAATATCCCACCTTAATATTAATAAAATAAGCCACTAAAACCAACGGTGCTAAAGCGGTTTGGTATTTCAGTTATGAATGGAATCTGCCCGGCCGAGCTTCTGGAAATGAAAAATACAGTTTTCTGAATAATTAGCTCAGCTGAAGCAGCTTATCAGGCTACGTAAGGTCCTTTTTTTTCCTTCTGAGCAGCTAGGGGAAAATTTTCCAGCTCTTGCCGTTACAGTCACGATGATGGATGGGTGTCACGTAGGTAACAAATGGGCCTGAACGGGAACCCTGTGCTTGAAGTGCTTTGAGCACGGGGGAGGCTCAAACCCAGGCTCGGATTTCGTATCTGAATTAATGTCTGCACAGAATTAATAGGCTGAAGGAAGATTCACATTAATTTCCCATTTTCCTCAATAACAGGAAATCGCTGGGACCAGTGGAGAACGTGTTGGTGGTGTTTGCACACACCTCCCTCGCCGGGTCTGTGCCCGGATCGCTCCCCTGATGCAGACGAGCACCAGGTATTGAGCACTGGGAAGGGAAAAGGTCTGGGCTTTGTTCCCACTTCTATCATAGATTTACTGTTGTTTTACATTCAGAGGTAACTGTTGACTTGGAAAATCTGAAATTTCCAGGTGCTGTTCCGCAGGAACCTGGGACCTGATTTTGGACAAGGCTGGGAAACCTTAACTCCTGCTGGGAGCAGCACCGGGCTGTCAGCATCCAGGATCACAGGTGTCCTGCAGCAGGTACCCCAAAACCACAGTCCTAGACTAGTGCCTCTTGCAGGAGGGCAGCACCCCTAACCCAGCAGAAGTCCGAGATGGCTTGAGGAGAACCATTACACTCATCCACCATGCTGGGAAGTGGCACCACCATGTGAAAACCCAAGTACAGGTGAGGATGAGGGGAGACAAGTATTTTATTTTTAAACCTTATGAATTACTGAGCAGTTCTGCTTTGCCATTTTCCTAGGGAGGAAAGTGGGGTTGGGAAAGTAGGAATTTCAAACTGGTCCCTCCCTGATGTGGTGCTAAAGACTTGTATTACCTTTAATTGATGCTTCTGAGTGCATCCTCATTGATTTACTCCAGCCGTGCTCTTTATGCAGGGAATGTGCTATTCTCAGAGTGTAATCTAGACCCATGCAAACAATATAGATGTTTCCTGATAACATCATTTAGCAAGAGGAGATGTAATTACTGTCTCTGCTGAAAACACAGCATCTCAGTGCACCATGAACCCCTGACCCCTTTCTGCATCCACGCGGGGAGAAACTCCCAAATCCTCCAGTGTGGTTCTCATTTTGCTGAAAGCCTTTTCCATCTTATTAAATATGCTGCTCCTGTGCCTTTGATTTTTTAGCTTCCTAACGATAGTGCATGCTGAAATTATTTAGAAGGATCTCAAAGGCTCTCACAGCTGAAATCCAGGGATCATTCCTGCGGAAACGTGTCTGTTGGTGGGAGAGGGGACAGCAGCAATGATGGCATCGGCTGCGGAGCAGCGGGGAGGGGAGCAGGCAGGATCTCCATGGGGTACCTGGTTCTTTTAAGAAGTGCAATGAAGCAGGTTCTTGCCTTTAAGGACTTCTAAATGCTTGAAGAAGAGGACCTGCTCCAGAAAACATTTGCTTGCCTCTATGTAGTCCAATTGCTCTGAATTAAGATGAGTACTGGGAGGGCTTTGGTCTTATAAATCATCCCACAAGCAGCACGTTTCATTGTCTTCTGGCTGATGGAAGGATATTCAGGGTGAGACTTTACAATCTGAATTTTCATCTCTAGGGTCAAATCTGTCTCAGTTCAGTAGTGGCTGGAAATCATTGCTCCATAGTGGGGTTTTATGTGAAATAAGCACATGTCCTTCCAGTCAGTGCATGGTCAATTGAGATCCATACCACAGGAAAATCACCCCAGTAATTGCTCCCTGTATCAGCTGCCTCAGGAAAAGATAAAATAAAATAATAAATTTCAAAAAAAAAAATAAAAATCAATGACTGAATTGGCCCCAGAGACTCAATAACTCTCCTCTCATTTAGAGAGTGGTCCCTCCTGAACACTTTTGCACATTGCAAAGTCACCACATAATGGAACAATTCAGCTCCACTGACAGCTTCAGCTACAACAGCCCCGGAGCTGTGCTGGGAGATAGGAGAGGTGTTGTAGGGTAGCGCCGAGGCGCTTGGCAGGACTCTCAGTGGGAACAGTGCCCACACTAAAAGAGTTTTTCAAATGACTTCAGCAAGACCAGAATTAGCTCGTAAGCCTGATGCAACGATCCAGTGAGGAGCCCTTTTGTCTTTCAAGTTCCTGCTCATCAGGTATTGGCTTCTCCCCATATTCCGCAGCAGCGGTGGCAGCTGTCCTGGTGGCACTGACAGTTGACAAATGGGTCCACGTTGGGTCTGGGACCTCCTGTCATAGGAGAAGGCCCAACTCTACAGTTTGTTTCCTTGTTGGGACCTGATGGAACCTAAATTTAATCCACCCTGTGAGCCTGAGTAAAGGCCAGCTAGTGATAAAGAGCATTTGCTGTTTAAAATGCTTTCAACATGGTCCTAAATAGGTTTTAGGAACCACTGGTGCATATTGCAATTACACATCAGTGTCTGGATTGGATGAGGGGGGAGCAAAAGAGTTTAGTGATGGTTGGGATGAAGAGAGAGTGTGAGAAGACCAACTTCAGGGGGAAAAAACAGCAACCAAATATGTTGGGAGCCAGCAGAAAATACAAGAAAAGAGGAACCAGTTTACACAAATGAGGGTAAGTATTACTGGCAGTGTTAATCTTTTAGGCTTCATACATCTACACATCCTCCTAAGTCCCAAGTCTGGTGGGACTGGACAACCCAGAGGGTTTGGTTTAAAACCAGTTCAGGTTAATTCTGCAGAATTAGATGTGTAAAGACTAAGCTCTATAGCTCACGACACAACACTTTTACCCTGCTCGTGACAAGAAAACAAACTGAAGTTTAATCTGTGTAAAAAAAGAAAAAAAAAAAGTCATTTTTGATAAGGCCCAAGAGCAGATAAATCATTGACAGAGAGGAGCAAGAGGTGAAAGTAGGGAAATACATAGAAATACATTTCTTTTTAAACATTTTAATTTAAAGTCACAGGGAAACCATTCTGTGTGTACAGCTCCTGGGGTTTCTTTAAACAAGGAAAGAAGATTAAAATACTAATCCCCACCAATTTCCCCATGTAGCAGCAGAAAATGAGCGTGGCTACAAAGACTGACCTATGAGGAAAGATTAAGAAGAGCTAAATTTGTACAGCTTGGCTACGCAACAACAGCGAACGAGGGACGCGCTGGCAGGGTGCAAACCCAGAGAAAATCAAGCATTATTTGGGAACACAACACAGTTAGGGGAGGAAATTTAAAAATAAAAGCCCATGGAAAGGTAGAATAACGTCCTTTAAGACTCTGGCATGTGTTTTAAGTAGTGAAAGAAATGGTACCCTGAAAATACAAGCACAGGGCTGAGCTACACGCTGGCGGGAGGATCGCTGGATGCGACCAGTGACTTTAAGCATTTCTATTCTTAAGTTTCCAAATCACCTTTAGGAAAGTGACAGCTCAGCTCAAACCATAAATCATTTCTTCTCGAGCTTGATGTCCAGCAGCTACTGATGATTTCTTAACATCTTGAGCAAAAAAACAAACCACGAGGAACAATCCTGCGCTCCGAGGGAGCGGACGAGCTAATCTAATACATCTTTGTCATCCCTGGTTTCCATGACAGTTGCATAATCAGACATTTATGTAAGTAGAGGTTTCCTCCTTAAATAGCAGCCTGTGATCTCATGTGCACCTACGGTATAACCCATTTGAATGGAAGTGACGTGCCGGCCGTGTAAAACTAATTTTTTAATGCTTCTCTCTTATTTTTGTTTATTTGTTGTGGCAGATCGGCCTGGGGAGTACTGCTAATACATGACTAACTGTTCTTGTTGTGGTTTTCTTCTGGTCCAAAAATAACCCCAGTCCCCAGGTCCGATGAACGCCCGGGCTCCACGCTTGCTCAGCAATTCAGGCTGAGAAGCGGCTGCGTGTTCCCAGGCGCCGAGCCCGGTGCGGCCCTGGGTGAGCAGCTCTGACCTGCAAAGGTCACTGCTTGCCTCAGACAGGTTTGCCAGGAGGTTGGGATTTCCTCACCACATCCCTCCCGGCAAAGACTGGAGCGAGGGCTGTGAGGGAAGCGCTCCAGGGGTCTGTCTTGGCCCATTTGGGATTGCTCAAGGTGGGAGGAAGATGCCCAGGGCAGTTCTGCTCCCGCTGCAGAGACATCCCTCGAGGCTCCTCCGAGCTTCTGCCTGTGCTGAGTATCATAAAGCAATGCCAAAAATACAGACATCTTCCCATGCACAGTGTGGATTGAAATGAAGAAAAGCAGAACCAGTCTGAAACCTCAGCCCTACTCCCACCTGAGTTCATGTAATAAGGGTGAAACGCAAGTGAAAGCAACGGCAGTTAAATCTGCTGGGGAAAAAATAAAATGAGCTACCTGGAAGAAGTGGGTTTTATCTACAGGCTGCAGACATCAGCAGTCTAAGGGGTTGATCCCAGAGGGCAAATAGTCCTTAATGTGGATATTCTGGGGTATCAGGGACTCTTCAGAACCTGCTCAGAAGCCGTGCCCGGTTAGTCGATCCTGAAATGTAAGAGGCCCTTTTTAGACCATCCTCTCAGTACTTTTTTTTCTCTGCATCACTCTGCATCAGCAGCTGTTTGCAAAAATATCCTCTGAGAAGAGGAAAGCAGGCGAGAGCAGAAATCTAATCTGTTCTGCCAGCCTCCGCAGCCTCCAGCCCGCGGGGCTCTCGCCAGCCTCCAGACACCGTGGTGCCCTCTCCCGGGGACCCTGCTCTTGGCCTAACACAAAGGGTACTGGGGACTGTTATTCCCCATGTCAAACAACCAGCAGAAATATCTCTGCTTGCTCCTCAGCCCAACCTCCCTTCTCCCACCTGCTTTACTAACAGAGGAAAACCAGGGTGGGTTGGGGTTTGCAAGAGATTGTCAACTGGATTTTGTAAACCCAGCAGCGTCTCGGAGCAGGCTGCAGCTCCCCCTGACCCCCCTGCAGCTCTCCCTGATCCCCTGCAGCTCTCCCTGACCCCCCTGCAGCTCCCACTGACACCCTGCAGCTCTCCCTGACCCCCTGCAGCTCCCCCGACCCCCCTGCAGCTCCTATTAGCCTCCATAACCCCTTCTAATTTTGACCAGGGCATTTGCCCAGATTTTTGAAGGGGGGAGAGTGGGGAGGGTGTGTGAGGGTTGTTCTTTTCCTTGTGCAAAGCAGCTCCTACCTGTGTGCAGCAAACAGAGGCTGGGTAATGGCTTAATTACACGAGCACGAGGGCTCCGTGTTGCGGGCTCTGACGCACGTTACATAACTGGACTGTTAATGCTTTTTATATGTTGGCGGAACTGAAATTAAAAGAGGAAATTATTCTCCTGATGCTCAACTCTAATCCCCATCTGTCTGTGTTTTTACTTTTCTGCACTTGCAAAGCTCCCTGATCAAAAGGTCTTGAATAGATTCCAGATTTCCAATTTAGTTTGCTTATGCAACCCAAAATATTATGGCAGCCTTTCCTGGGGGCGATTGAGCATATATTTTCAGTTCCTCCAATTCTCTCTGTTCCAAGAGCACTAAAAATGGCACAAAGCTTTAGCTCATTCCATACTGTTAGCACCACAAACAACTTTTTTTTTTTTTATTTTTTAAAGACTTATAAAGAAGATGGGAATAGCCAAGAGCTTTGCAGAAAAGGAATATATCCTGGAAAAACTACATGACTGGTTAAATGTCCCCCATGCCTTGGCAAAGAGAGAGCCTGTGCAGCCAAGGCAAACAAGAGGGGATGAGACAGGCCAGGAGGCACCCGTGCCTCCAACAGCCAGGGCACATTCCTGAGCCCAAAGCACTTGGGAGCTCTTTGGGTCTAGACTTTTCCTTTGTCCCACCCTAAGAAGGAGCTTCAGCTGGGACAGAGCTGATCTTTCCCACGGTACTTGGAGCATCCCCACCTGAAAACTGGAACGGATTTTCTTTTCTCCACTTACTCCTCTTTGGCAGTCCCCAGCCCCTGGCACTGGGATATGTGGCCAGTTGCTGGTTTTATTTGAGGAAGAAGGAGAATCCTTGCTCTAGAATAGGCAGCTTTTGTCCCAAAGTGCCAGCAAGTGAACCCAAAGCACCACTGCGAAGTTGCTGTCTCCACGCAGAGGCACGGGAGCAGGGAGGATGCTCAGTGCCCTTTCTGTTGGGTGAACTGGCCTTAGAGAGGTTTCCACAGCGGGTGAGTCTGTCCTCACCCACGGGTGACGAGTGGGTGAAGTGCTGGTGCACAGGGCACGGCGCAGGGTGTGGTGTCACCCCCCTGGCCACCGCTACTCCGTTCACGGCAGCTGCTCAGCGACCCCTTCGCAGGCAGCTCTGGATCAAACACATGAATGTCACTTTTCCCCAAGCTGGATCGTGGACACTGTGATTTAGGGCCGTTGCTGGATCCCAGAAAATGCCAGTTGCTGGCTCAGACAGGGCTTTGAGCCCTTCTGCTTTCCAGGATAGTTTGATTTGAGAGCCTGAGTGCTGCCAATCCCACTGGTGTCACAGAGCCTCAGCGCAGGAGATGCCCAGGAGTCGAACAGGGGATCTCAGGCACAGCCCCACTGATCCCAGCCTCCTGGTTTTGCTGCTCCCAGCATTAGACCATCTCTGCTGACTGACAACCTGCCAAACTCTCCCCAGGACGTGCCCAGTCTGAGCTTTCCCCCCAGTGAGGTCCAGTCTTAACCACTCCCTCGAGGCCTGAGAGCAGAAAGGCTGTTGTAGAAGTGACAGGGAACAGGGCTCAGGCGTGATCAGCAGTGGCCCCATCTGAGTCACACAAGTCATTTATTATCTGCAATTTCAGCAACACCCACAGGCTTCAGGCAGGGACCTGCACTCTGCCTGTACAACATCCAAACACAGAGCAGCACTCACTGCAATCCCAACACCTCACTCAACATCACCTCTCCCTTCCCAGTGCTCCCTCCAGCCCCAGACTGGGGAGGACAGTGGGGGACAGCCTGTGCCACCAGGGAGGAGCTGCTCTTGCTTTTACCAGCAATAGGATATTTTAAGGATATTTTTCAGTGTTTTTAGTGGTGTGATATATCCACCAGTGCTAGAGAGGCAGAAGGGTCATCCTCTGCCAGAGCTGCTCAGGTTCCAGGTTTGGGGAGTGTTTAAGCAGATGCAAGAATCCCTGGTTAAAGTGAAGCAGGTGCTCAAATGCTTTGCTGAGCAGAGGTGGACCTAAGGCCATACTGGGCTTTAGGCACGTGCTTAACTACTTTGTAAAATTAAAGTGAAGATAATCAAGTGCTTTTGCTGAATCAGCCCTGAGTGCTTCTCGACACCCCCATCCTCTTAAGCGAGGTGTCTTTTCATCAGCATTTAATTGGAAAACATGGCTCAGAAAACAGCATTTTAAAAATAGAGTTACAGAGCCAGGAGCCTCGAGAGAATGGAAACAAATAACTGAAAAAATCTGAGGAAATCATTAAACTGCACTAACCAGCAGCAGACTTCAGGAAAAGAAACTTTGACTCGTGCTAATTCAGCATTTACAAGCAGATGAAAGATGCTTCAGCTCCAGGAACCTGATCTGGGAAGGGTTTTCCCCCTGACTAACGCTGCCAGTGCCCCACCAGGTTGGGCAGGTTCAGCCTCACACATTGTCCCCCCCTGTCCCCACACCAGGTTATTTTGCAGAGCGGGGTGGGAGGAACCCCGTGGTAACTCCCCTACCCCAGAGCAGGCTGTGTGGGCATGGGGGCTCCACCTGGGAGAAGCCCCCAGTCAAATGTTGTTGCTCTCAGCAATGAGCCCCCCCATGTATAAACACCCCCCCCACTCTCTGTACGTCATTTCTCAGCCCTGTGCACCCAAAGCTCATCGCACCAACACCTCCACCCCAGACAAGCATCCCTGTGGTTTGTGGGCTCCCCTCCCAGCATGGGAGGGAGGTGATGCCCCCCATAGGGAACCAGCCTCTCCCCCAAGCAGTCACATGGCAGCAAAGGGGGTCATCTCCTGATGAACACGGGTCAGGTGGGTGGGGGGTGGTTTGCCAGGAGCTGGGCTGTGCTGGAGGGTTGTAACTAGCGTGGAAAGGGCTTGATGAGTGGAGTACGTGTGTTCTCAGCTGTCTGAATGTGAAATAGTAGAGTTTAGGCAGAGTTTACGTGATGGAGCTGTGCTTTAAAACCCCTCTGGTTTCTTTTTTTTTTAAAAAAAAAAGGTCCTTTGACTGCTGAGCTCCCTGCAGATGAAGTTACTGCGAGGCACGTAACGCAGGGCGCAGATCCTCCCCAGATCCCCCCTCTCCTCCTCCCCAGACTTTCATCAAGAAGAGATTTCCTGGTTGGACTCAGACTTTCACATCTTGGGCCAGGCTGGCAGCGCTTCAAGTCAACTGGGACTGATTTGGAGTTGGCTGCATAAACTTGGTGACCTGAAGCAGAGGGAAACGTGGCTGTTTCCCACATCGCTCCTGAGTCTGAAAGGCGCTGCTGGGCTGTGAGTGCACCCAGGGGCGAGGAGCACCCCAAAAACCCACCCCCCAGCCAAGTATCTGCCAGAGCACACAGCCTTATTCTCATTTATGAGCCATGCAGCTTCCCTCAACAGCTCAAGAAGCAAATGCTGTTTCTTTAGGAGACCACATTCCCTATTAACTGTAATTGCACAAATAAATCTCAAGCGCTGCCACAGCTGAACGGAGGGGTGGGGGGGTAGGGGGGTGAGGGCGGTTCCCCTTGTCATAAAGTGTCTACTAACAGGTGTTTTCCTCTAAAATTTGATTTTTAAATGTTATCAGAACAACAACAAAAGTGAATAACATCTAATTCCTTCCCAAGCAATCTGATGTAAATATTTAACGGCTTTAAACGAGAGTTACCTGGGGCACTGCTGAACCTCACAGTGCACCTCAGTCCCACTGCTGGAGAGCCATAAAATTCACATTTGCCACTGCTGGAAAACCCTGTTTTGAAGCCTCAGTGGTGTCTCACGCCCCAAAGCTTTTGGGATACAAGACCCAACCTTCTCCCTCCCAGAGATGGGCTTCAACGCCAGGTCCCCGCTAAACCCACCGGCCGCCAGCCCTTCATCATCCAGACCCAACAAGAAGTGCTTGGTCATGTGCTTTTGGGGACAAAGCAAAGTGAAATATCCTAAAAACTGGCTTTGAAAAGTTGACTTAGTTCTGGGTTTGTGCCTTCAGGCACAGGCTGACACGTCCCCTGCTGATGGGAGGGCGGGGGTTGGCCGTGGCTGGGTGGGTTCGTACCCACTTCGTGCCAGGTCGCAGACTGGCAGCGTTTTCTCCCTGCCAGCAGTTCTTGGAGGCTTAAATGCTTTGTTTTGCTTTGAAAACGGTTCTTTCAGCACTATTAATGCCCAGGGAGAGTTTTTAATTAACAACAAAGTGGAAAGAAGGGCAGAAATTCTCTTATTTGAATTCAAGCAGTAATTCCTCATTGAGGGAATAATCGACAGAGCATTTTAAATGTTGAGGAGTTCCATGGAATGCTCACACCATACTTTTGCAAGGATGTTTCTTCACAGCCAGGGCTTTAGAGCTCAGGTGAAGTCTGGGTTACTCAGTGTTTACGTGGACACGTAGGTTTCCAAACCAGGTGTGTCACAACTCCTCACCATCGCTTTGAGCCTGAAGCTGTGCTGTGCTTCAGCTGAGCCAGCTTTTGGGCAGAGACATCAGCTGGATCTGGGCAAACTCCAGCTGTGGTTTAAGCACAAGCTCTTCCCCACAGGGCTCTGGATTTCTCTGTCATTGACAATCTTCAATCCTGGTACCACTGAGCTGGACACAGACCAGCTGTCAGGACCTTGTGTTGTGCTCCGCGACGTCAAAGTCCTTCTGAAGAGTGAGGCTGCTTGTGCTATTTGGGATCTCAGAGGGAATCCAGCTCATCCCAAAAATATTTCCATCACTTGCTCGTCCTGACCAGCTTGTGAACCTGAGAGGTCTGGCAGGTCCAGCGGGGTTTGGCACTAGTGGCCAAGCAGAGGGCAGCAGGGTATCAATCGTACAGGGGTGTTCAGAAAAACACTTTTCCCCCTCCTGAGATAAATAAATATCCACTAGCACTGATTGCTCTAGATTACCATGATCTGCTTTATACACACTTCCCAAACCACTAGAAACCTCTGCAGCTGGACATGCAGCATTTGTCACCTCCAGTTACAGGACAGACCCTTGGGCATAGAGACAGTTAAAAATAAAATCCACGCTGCCCTTTCCTGCTGCAAAACAAATAAGTTGCTCCAAGTGTCTGTCTTTTGCCCCCATCTCCATTTGCACACAAATGTTAGAAAAAAAAAACTAAAGTGGAAGAACAACAGTTTTTTCCTTTCTTCTGGAATTATTTTCAATTGTGTTGTTCAATTGCTTGATAGCAGAGTCAGAGAGGTATCGGTCCTCGGGATGCTCTGGGTGTGATCTAACAGTGCTGTAAACCTCTCAAAACCAACAGAAACTGCTATTTGTGTTTTTCACAGGAGAAATAATTACATACTAAGATAAACTGAGCCATTCTCTTTGAACTTTTTCTTTGTTTGAATTAAATACTCTGGAAGCCAGAAGTTAATCATGCTACAAAATGCAGCAGGTTGAAAGCTTAGAATTTATTTTTTTTTTTAATGAGCAAGTGTTCCTTGTGATAACTGGGGGAATTATACTTTTTGAATGGTAGGAAAATACACAATTATGTCACATCCCCCCAAACTAAACACACTACTCAGGAAATATAATTAAAAAAAAATCTTTTTCTTTTCTTCTATACTGGAGAACTTCAGCTGTGGATTATAATTCCTTTTGAAATGCTCCTCCTAAACGAGGTTGCTCCTATTCATGTTTCTTTTACCGTATTTTAGGTAATTTGATCCTATTTCTCCACTTGCTAAATGGATTTTTCCCTTCATATAGCAACACTATATCTTAAACCCCTTTTTGTTTGGATGCTCTGAAATAGGTGCTCTTGACATAACTATTAATGCCTCAGGGTGCAATCAATCATCTCGCTGTGTCCCAGGGGAGACCTGCTACATCCCAGTCACTCATCTCCATCAAATCATGGGTGGGCTGGAGGTTGGCTGCTCTCTGCTCCTGCCAGCACCACCCAAGCCCCAGCACCACCACACCTGAGAGAGGTCAGAGCTGTGAGCCTGACATCTGTGGTGCCTTCAAACCTTCCTCCTGCACCCTTCAGGCAACCCCCTCCTGCTCCTCTCACCACCTTGACAGTGCAACATTTTCCCTGTAACAGCCAGAGCTAAGACACAACATGTGCATGAACTGGTAATTGGCAACTGGGCTTGACTGGGACTGAGGGAAAAAGCTGAGCACCTCTGCAGAGCTTTCTGCCCCACAGCTGGTGTTGTTTGGCTTTGAACCTCCTGGATTAAACTCTCCTGCAGAATTGATTTTGCTGGGGATTTTTCTTGCTGCAAAGAGCCATGCCAGTTCCAGGAGAAGCCAGCCCAGGAGGAGGAGGAAAACGTGCAAATTGCAAAACATGGCAAGTTTGTCCAGGATGGAACGAGCCCAGATGGATTCTCCTGTTTCCTTTGCCAGGAGGAGTGACTCAGAGCTGTGCTTTGTGGCGAAGGCTCGGCACCCTGCCATGGCTGAGAGCCCCAGGGACGGGGCTGGGAGAAGAGAGGGGCGGCAGGGCTCAAAATCAGACGCTTTTCAATCGCTGGAGACCAAAGAGCAGGTCCTGGTGCAAGGAGGCTGAAGGACAAGTATCGTTTTCGTTGCTCATGAGAAACCTCTGTTTTTTTTTCTTCCCAGAAATCATCTCCTTGTTTCCTTAGTAACCCCTCTTGGTAGGAGTAAATGCACCTGAGTGTAGCTTAGCAATGGGAAGGTTCCACGTACGCTGCTGCTTCCATTTCCACCCACTCGCAGCATCTCCACGAGCTTCCGTGTCAGCCACAGAAGCTCGTGGAGATGCTGCGAGTCCCAGGCCGAGTGCTGGGGGAGTAGGACACCGAGGTGGCCCTTAACCAAACAACAACAACAAAGCTCTCAGCAGCCACTGTCGCAAAAGCTGCTCCCAAGGGGTGGGAAAAGCTGTCGGCAGAGACGTACGCGCATGAGCCTGCCCACGCCTGTGTGGGAAGGGGTTTAATAGAGAGCCGGGAAAGAGCCTGCGTGTGGGAGGGGGAAAGAGCAGATGTGAGCAGTGCCTTTGTGTTTTCCTGGATGGCAGGCAGGGAAGATGGAGAGACAAGCTCCCCTCCTGCAGAAACAGGAGCTGAAGACACGAGCTGCAGGAGGCAGGAAGGTCCTTTCCACTCGCCCAGGCCCTTCACAGGCAGCGTCCATGTGGTGGGGACTTGGGGCTTTGACCATCCTGTGGTGTGGTGTGAGTCTTGTTCTGAGATGTTGGATGTGGGAATGACTTCACCTCATGCTTATGGGGAATGGGGCAGGTTTTCAACCTCTCCCTGGGATGCTGGAGCTGCAGACAGTCACAAACTGGCCAGACCCAGTGTTTTACACCAGTGATCATGCAGCATCTCCCATCAGAAGCACGTTTCTGATGGGAGATGCTGCATGATCACTGGTGTAATGATGCTGCACCATATTGATGAACCATCAATATATTCAGAAACCTGTTATCAGGTTTCTGGATATATTGATGGTTCCAGCTCCACCACAAAACACTTTGGTGGCTTTCCAAAGCATCATCTCTCTCCCCAGAATAGCCGAGTGGGCCACAAGCGTGTGCGTTTCGATGCGGAGCGCTCGCAGCGGGAGAGGGCTGGATAATTCATCACATCAGACATGCATGTTATGTTGCAGGGATGTATTATTGCATTTAATACCTTGAACTTTATGCCAGGCTGTTTCATAATTTACAATGCAAAGGCCAGGTGGCCGGCAGAGCCCGCTGGGCACACAAACCTGCTTCTCCTGCGAGCAAAGAGGCTCCTCCTCGGGAGAACGGACTTACAGGTCAGACCCAGAGTCAGAACTGGAGTGAACCGTGTGGCCTTGCCACAAGTATCATTCAGTTTGTGCCATAGCTGTTTCCAGAAGCCCTGGAGTTATCCCTGGCACTGTACAGCCCAGTCCACACCACGGTGTTTCTGGGCACCTCAGCGAAGGGCTGCGGCGGCACAAACACTGCGGGAGCACCCGGACTCCGCACACAGAGGCCGTTTGGGTGACAAACTCCTTGTCCTGGCCACGTTTTCATAGCTACTGTAGTCCACTGGCAAAGGCTGAGCAGGCTGCTTGCCCTGCACAAGGCAGAGATACAGGAGCCCTTTAAAACCTGCATGAATGAGTCTCTCATTAATTCCATATTTGAGAAACTCTGGCTGTATCCTTCGGTCATAAAAAGAAATTAAAACTGCATATAACATTCAGTACCCAGTGATCCCTGTGCACAGCCTTGTGCCTGCATAAATCAGCCCCTCATGAATATTGCACTGTACCTGCAGCTGCCTGACCCACATGTTTAAAAAAAGATAAATAAAGTGAAAACAAAGCTGACAGTCACGTAAAGGCTTCACGAACAGCACCTGCTTTCTGAAAGCCTGAGGGGTCACCGAAAGCAACCCGAGAAGCACAGGGATCTCAGGGACCCGACCAGAGCCATAAAGAGAGGACAGAGCTTTGCATTGCCCTGGTCTCTGGAACCGCACGGCAAATCCCCCGGAGGTCGTGGAGAGGGACAGGCTGCGGCACACGCCGAGGGAGAGGAGCTGTTTGATCCGCCTGGGAGGGCAGCAGGACCCACACTTCAACAGTGAGGTGCTTTTCCACCAGAAATAGCTCACAGACACTTCATCAAGGCTAAATCTTAAATCCACTCCATTTAAAATTTTTTTTAAAATCCCAAAATTTTACTGCACAACAATCAAGCTGCTTCTCCAGCTCCAGGGATAGCTGCTGCTGGCAGCTTCCCCAGAGACCTAGAAAACTCATCACACTGCACCATCAGAGGGTGGGTTTGTTGCAGAACCTTCAGTAATGGGACACAAAAAATTCAGCCAAGACACCCCACCTGCCCTCTCCCCCTCCCCTGTTCTGTTTGCTGCCCAGCAGGTCTCACCCCAGAGTTTGGGCAGCACAGAGGCAGGCAAAGGACAGAGGAACCCCACCATCCTCGGGGGGGGCAGAGACCACAGCCCCACATTGTCGCTCTCTGGCCCTTTGCTGGGTTGATTCGCTCCTGCCTCAGTTTCCCCACTTGTGCACAGCGAAGCTTCAGCTGCCTCAAACTCCTTGTTAGTGCCTGAGAAGACACCTCAGCTTCGACCTAGATGATTTTACAGGGGTTTTATGCTACCTTCTCACCAAAGAGGGGCAGAAGGGGTCTTTAACCCCCCTTTCAGCCCTTCACATCACCCAGGAGCACACCACAGCACCATCCCATCCCCCCCACTGCTGACTCACAAAATCCCACATCTTAAAACACTGAGCCAAGGTTTGTGCTGTGGCCAGTGAGCACTGTTAGGAGGGAATGGAGTGCTCTTTCCATTGCCATTAATTGAGTGAAGAGAAAACAGACTCCACTGCTGTCATATCACATCAAAATAATTAGCTCAACTATAAATAACTCACCTTACTTCTTTCTTTCCTCTTCTTTTTTTTTTTTTTAAGGTCAAGGCTGCAGCCAGGAGGAGCAGCAGCACATCCCAGAAGAACATCCCTCTCCTCTGCTTGGATTCAGGCAAACCAGGGAGACAAGGAATCACATCTGTAATCAATGATCCCCAGGCCACACAATTACCTTATAATTAGAGAAATAATTAGCCCCATTTAGGTAATAAGAAGGGGGGAAAGAGTGTTAGCAAGCCCACATCTATGCAAATTCACCTTAGTTTAATTAATGAGCATTTTCAAACCAATTTCAGCTAAACTGCCTTTGTTTTTTGTTGGCTGATACTTCTGTGTCACATTAGCTTAATCTTTAATCACTTCAGCATTAAGTGGAGCTTCTACCTGAGTAAAGTGAGGAGGACAACCTGTGTGGCTGAGGCATTTTCTTCACCTTAATCGAAGGGTTTCCAGCCCCAAGCTGGTGGAGATCTCCCTTTGTGTTGCTGCAGCTGACCCTTGACCCCTGTGTCATTCATTAGAGGTTGTGTCCTGGATACCCTGGCACCTCTGGATGGCTCCACATCAGGGTCACAGATCACCACTGAGGTCATGGAGTCCAACTGTCCCTGTCCTCTCCTGAGCCATCTCCAATCTGTTCAATACACCCAGGGGTGGGGACTCCCCCGCCTCCCTGGGCAGCCTGTCCCACACCCCCACAGCTCTTTGGGGTAAGAATTTCTTCTGACATCTCATCTGAACCTGCCCTGGCGCAGGATACAACGAAGAGCAGTGAGAACAACCAGGTGTAGCAACCCTGAGCACTGCACAGGCTTTTTGACTCTGCTCCTGGACGTATATAACAGACGTGGCGGTTTGACAGCCACAGGTCGCTTGACCCGAAGAGCGGCCACACCACTCATCATCATCATCATCATCAGTAGCCAGCAGATCAAATCCACACCAGATGCATGTCAGACACAGTTGTGTTAATTAGAAGAGCTCCCTGAAGTTTCTGTAGGGGAGGTCCAAGCGAGCTGGTTGTGGGAGGTTAAGTTACCCCCTGGCTGCGCTTCGGCGTTAAACCCCTTGCAAGTGAGGTGTGTTTTGTGCAAAACAGTCCCAGTTCCAGTCCAAGGGTCGCACAACAGCCTGTTTAGATCCATCTCTAGCTGCCACATGAAACCCAGAACGTTCCTTTTCTTCCTTTGTAACTTCCCAACTCTTTGTAACATCATCAATCACAGAAGCTGCCCCGTGGTTGCCCAGGGCCGTTCTGCGGCAGCGTGCGAGGGGCGGCTCAGGGCTCCGCTCTTCAAAGCAAAAGAAGATTTTCTGCACTCACTGAGTTTTCACGGGAGCCAGTGGGAGTTAAACAGCCAGCTTGAAAAATATCTTTGTGCTCAGGCAGGTCTGGCAGGTCTTCAAGTGGATCCTGACTTACCCACATGTGTTTTTCCCTGCCTGGTCTCACCTACAACGGTGTTTTCCAGATACACCGACCCACCTGCCCTACGCAGCGGTGCACGACCCCGAAGAAAGCAAAGTGGGTGGTTACCTTTCCCCACTCAAGTGTGGTGGAAAGGTCAGGTTTCATGTGAAGCTGAGGGGCAGTGAAATGACACAGAAAATGTACAAAACCCGAGTGTAAGGGAAGTGTGTGCTCACCCGGGCGGAACACCCGGCAGCACAAACGCACCATTCATGCCCACAGAGGCTCTTTATGGCTCCCCGGCCTTCGGTCCGGGACGTGGCTCCACTTCCACCGGAGATTCGTTCTTAGGAAGATCCTGTGAGTTGAGCAGGTGAAGTATTTTCATCTGTGTGGCCTCCAGCCCGCCCCAGAGAGCCCAATCCTGGAGCATCCCCCTGCCCTGCCCAGGCTGTGCTGGGCTCGGCGCAGACCAGTGACTCCCAGCAGCTGGTTGTCTCCCTCACCTTTCCCAGCTGGATTCCACTCGGCTTTTGCAATGGGAAATATATTTTATCCCACTCTTCCAATGGCTGGGGAACTGCCACAGGCCACATATGCAGCCCTACAGCCATTTATCTTCAGCTTGGTAGTGTCTTTGGGCTTGCTGGGTTCTTATGAAACAGGCAGAGGGAAACGTGAGTGGAAACAAATGCACAAGCAGGTCCCTGAGCTCAGAAGGATACAGCAGCAGCCCCTTCCCCTGCCCTAAACACAACAGTGTGTTCCACAGCCTCCAAATCTGAATCAGACTCTGCTACATTCACCTTTTCTCCAAGTGCCCCTGAAGCCCGTGGCAGATTTCAAGCAGAAATTCTGGCTGCTTGCTGGGTTATGAGCTCCACATCCAGGGCACTTGGGCTGAAGATCCAAGATCAACCACAGATCAGAGGAACAGCTTCTGAAATCATCAATCCTGCTTTTATTCCCCTGCCTCATTTCTGAGCTCAGGGTTCAAAGTGCCTTTCCAACCTGAGCTCTGGGTGGATAAATGCCTTGAAGGTTATGGGTAAGACATCAGCCTCAAGAGAGGAAAGTTTCTGGAGTTATCTACGATAAGTCGATAAGAAATAATGGAGAATTGTTTCTTTTAAATACAAAGAGCAGTTCAGTCATCCCATGGCTCGTGATAGAGACATTATGAAAGTTATCAGATGAAAGTCTGCATGCCAAATCTTTTTAATGCTGAGGAGAAAAGTAACAGTTCACTGTCCCTGCTGAGCCTGGGTTTCCTGGAAGTGTCCTGCCTGGTTTCTGCTGCTTTGCATTCCCCATCTCTGTGTCTCTCTTCTAAACCAGGGCCATGAATCACAGGTCTAATAATAATTTTGTAAGGAACTACTCCTTTCCTAGGAAGTCAGATCAATCCCAGCTAAAAGTGAGCCCTGTGAACGTGCCAAACATTTAGAGGATAAATCCAAACCCCAGTAGTGATCTGCTTCCCTTATCGGCAGATCCTGGGCGTGATATCGGCGCTCCCATCATCTCCTCTGGCCCCACTGGGTGCAGCTTATCAGGGCACTTTTCAAGGAGAAGGAAAAATTACATGTAGAACTAAAACCATGTTCCCCAAAACCACAAACACCTAATTCTGTCCAGTGAGAAAATCAATATATGATCTAAACCAGCCACCCAGCCCTTCCCCGGTGGAAGTCTGCGCTCTAGCAGGACCCCTTTGAGCACCCCCCTTCATCTGGATTCTGGCACCACTAACCAAAGAGCTGCTTTCAAACCTCTTTAAGACCCATCTGAGGAGTCTGTGCCCTGCAGCCAGTTTGGCAGCCAGCACTTCAGAAAATAAACTCGGCTACAGAGCGATGATTTGCATAGTGCGCGGTGACTAAAATTAGGCTGCCTGGGCTGCGTCTCCAGAGGAAGCCTGACTTGCCACTGCAGGCTCAGCTTACTTGGCTCTAGGAGAAATTCAGAGCATCCAAGGAACACAGAGTGTGTTCTGTGCAGACCTGCTCCTCTCAGCTGGCCCTGTTCTCCAAGGCTGCACCTCAAAGCTGTCCCACAGCACCAGCCTCGTCCTCCTGGCGTGGGACAACGGAGTACGCTGGGACCTGTGAGAGCCCTGGAAATGCCTAGAAGGTGGTTTATGAGGGACAAAACACGTTGTGGGTCACAAGATGGTCTGTGGGGATGGAGGAAGGATAAAACATCTCTGTGAGTTTATCACCACGTGAGACAGAGGGCTCTTAAAGCAGATGTGAGCTGAAGGGTGCTCTGCAGAAGACACACACGAGGTCAGGTTGCTTCGGGTTTGGTAGATTGACCCTCAGGAGCTCTCGAGTACCGGGAGATGCTCGGACTCAACTCTCTGTCCTTGCCCCACATGGTCCTTGTGTACCAGCCTGAGCTCCTCTGTCAGAGTGGGGCACTGTGACTCGGCTGGCCAGGCAGCTCCCTGTCCCCTTTGCTTCCCCAGATGAGTGGGTGATGTCCAGAGGAGGCCGTGCTAGTCCACCACGATGTCTCTGGGATAATTTAAAACTGCCAGGAGTCCACCATCAGCTAAGTGCTAAGCTGTTTGGGCTTGTTCATTTCAGCTTGTGATGGGGCTGCAGCTTCTCTGCCTGAGATGTATAAATAATTCCTTTAGCTGTGTGGTGGGATCACCCAGGCCCTGTGCTGGCCCAGAGCCCCTGCTCACCCACTGCACAAAGGGACTCTGCTCAGCTGCATTTCACAGCTCAGCTTTGGGGCTGAGGCCTGGGCCCCTGGACCACATTTCTTGGGGGTTTGGTTCCTCTGTCACTGTGAGGTTCCAGACAACTTGAATCGCAGCTACCAGCGGTTCATGGCTTAATGTTTGTATTAAATTTGTGCAAAATAAACCTGCTGTAGTGAGGATCCAGCTAAATCAGGTTTTATATTTTATATGAACGTAAGCCAGCACCTAATTTCATTTTCTGCTGTGTTGTAGATTGAAAGGTAATGATACACTCTTAAAAATACATTTTAAATGATTCAGTTACTACTCAGACTATAACACACAGCTCCTGGAAGGAGCCCAGAGTAAAAAGCTCAGTGATGTGGAGAGTCCTGGCTGGTTGCAATTAGGAACAGAACAGCCCCATGACATGAAATCTGATGATGCCTTGAACTTCTGACCTATAGGAGAAATCTGATCATCACAACCCAGCTTCTTCTTCATTTCAGCTCTGTTCAGGAAGACAAAAGTTTTCATTCAACATTGTCTTCTCTGCCCTTCACCACTGGAATTTTTGGATGATCTGATTTAAATATTCCAGACTTTGAAGATAAAAGTTGTAAGTGCCTAAGTGAAATCTACGTGTCTTTCTGTTTCTTTAGCTATTGTCATTACCTGATGGGGTCCTACAGGAAAATGAGATGCTGCTGTGTCCAACTCCCTGTGGCTTAAGCAGAATCAAATCCTGTCTCGAGTTTTACTGGATTTATTTTATTTTCTGGGCTGGAGGCAATCGCTGTTTATGCCAACCTTAGCTACATTCTTTGCTCTTAAGTGCAGGAATGAATCCTGGGGTCCTTATAAATATGCAGAGGGTGAGTGCCAGGGGGACAGAGCCAGGCTCTTCTCAGGGATGGCCAGGGACAGGACAAGGCACAATGGGTCCAAGATGGAGCAGAGGAGGTTCTGTGGGAACATCAGGGGAAACTCTTTCCCTGTGAGGTGCCAGAGTCCTGGGCCAGGCTGCCCAGAGAGGTGCTGGAGTCTCCTTCTCTGAGACATTCCAACCCACCTGGACACATCCCTGTGTGCCCTGATCGAGGTGACCCTGCTCTGGCAGGGGCTGCACTGGGGGATCTTTCAAGGGCTGTTCCAGCTCCTGACATTCAGTGATGCTGTGATTCAGGATTCCTGACATCCAAGGCAAGGCTCAAGCAAGGCACAGACCACCCAAAGTTTAGCTGCCACGCAGCAGTGGTGAGTCGAGGTAGAAGGACCCAGTAACCTGCAGTGTGTCACAGCCCTGGAGCTGACACCTCTGCAGTGTTGTGATAATTAGGTCTTAAAAGACATGCTGGACAGGGTCCAGTTCAGCAGTTCTCCTTATCTGAGCTTCTGCTCAAGCTGTGCACGTGCCCTCTGTGCTCACCAACCACCAACCTCCACGGGAGCCCTCAGCGAGGACGATGGCTGCACCCACCCAGGCTCCTGATAAGCTAATAACAGACTGAAGGTCTCAGTCACCTAAATGTGTGATCAAATCCTTTGCTAAACTGGGGCCTAAGCCAGTGTGATCTCAGGGTGGGACTCCAATAACTGCTCTTGGAGGAGGAAGGACGGGCACAAGAACGGAGCCAAAGGTTCTCCTGGGGTGAGCAGCGAGAGCCGGAGCAAACCGTGTGACCCAGGAGGAGGAGGAGGAGGAGGGATTGTTTGAGGGCTGCAGCCTGGGAGGAGGAGTTTTCTCGTGGGAGCATTGCCAGTAGGGTGAGGAAATTTCTTGCTTTTCTAGGCAGAAGCAACTAATAAAGAGGGTGAGAACAAAGGCTCTCGCCTGTGTTGTAGGCAGTGTCACTAGGACACGGTGCTAGTGGCACTTGGAGCTGTGGTGCCTAAAATAATGTGTTTGCTTTAGACCTTTAGAAGTAAAGTAATAGAATTGATCTCCTGTGAGCATCTGTGATCACCACTCAGGAGGTCTGTGGCCATGGCTCATGTAGTTGAGAACAAAACTGGCCCAGGTCTAAGATATTGGTCCTGGATTTCATCTGAAGTCCTGGAGACCAAGTGCCAGCTGAGTCCCTGGAGCTCCTCCTCACCCCAAGCTGCTCCTGCTGGGCTGCCTGCTCCTGTCTCAGCACTTACTTTGGGGTGTTTGGGCTGACACTCAACTCCTTGGTTCTGAGACTTCATCAGGAAATAAGGGGCAGTTTCTGTCCCTCTGAAGGAATTTTGTGGGAAAACCAGGGAAGGACTAGAAAAAGCCATTAACACTTACATGTTCCAGGCTTTTGTCCCTTTTGGAAAATAAGTCAGTTGCAATTTGGGTAGAGGGGACCTTGGCTTCCCTGGAGAACATTTTAATACACCAGGAACTAAACACTGAAATTGGTAGAGCTGTGTGTGCCAGAACCCAACTTCACCACACACAGAGACACGTTGGAGCCCAAAAAACCCATGAAAGACAGAACCAAACAACCTCCTCCCCCCAGGAGGGGCTTTTTGGGTGCTGTACTGGCCAAAAAGGGGCTTGAAGCTGTGCAGAAAAGCTGTTTCTGGAGATCTTCCTACTACACAGAAGGAAAGAAGACTTCATGCCTGAAGGATCTCCGTGATTCCATCTCCATTCCGTAGGCGCCATCTACAACTGGTTAGAACCTAAAAATGGTAAGTACTGCTGCTCAGAAGAGACAGCAGCTCTCTCCTCCCCTTACACCAGAAAAACGTGTTTTGAGCTGATTTTTCTAGATAAATAGCACTTAGAAATGTAGAGCTCCTGATGAGTCTGGTGGAGGGGTTTGCAGTCACTTTTCATGCCAAGGATCACAAATTAATTAAGAAAATCTCGTCGCTTGGAAACTCTTCTATTCACAGTCACATCAAATCACTGGAGCAGTAACTTACATGGAAAAATAACATTAGGGATATTTTTATTTTTAGCTGTCTTAATGAAATATAGCAGATGGAAATAAAGAGGAGAAGCCCGTCCTGTGTGACTAGCCATCTGTCTGGGGATCAGCAACAAGTATTTCGTGGATCACAGCTAGAAAATTAGTGGGTAATTAATGTCAGTCTTTGAGCTACCTTACCATTCTTCATGCTCTTTATTCTGCTCTTATCAAGTGGCTTTCAAATGCCACTCACGTGGTAGCCAGCCATGGGGCACGTGCTGATAGCACCACCCTTGGCTTTGGAGCACTAAACCTTGGGTTGAGCACCAGCGGTTCCCTCATCCCCATCCTCCTGTGCAGACCCCCCAAGCTGTCAGCAGACACGCAGTGGGCTGCTCACCAGGACCTCAACCACCCTCAGGACTATCAACTGCTTTGCCTTTAAGATGTTCCCACCCTGCCCTGGGTTCTGTAGCCCACCAAGCACTGGGCCCTGCAGGGGGCATGTCAGGACGGTGGAGTAAAGGGCTGTTATCACCCAGACACAACTTTCTGTGCTGGGTTTCTTACCATCATGCAGCTTTTCCAGGTTCATTATCCAGCCAGTCTGGAATGTAGCTCCTCAAAAGCTCTCCAATTACTTCTATGCACTCTTCAGTGGAGGAAGCCTGTCTTGTCTGATGACATCCTAAACAGACACACAATCCTGAACGCTGCTAAAGGTCACACAGCCCGAGCCTTTGGAGATGAGATACTTACTCAATGTTGTCACCATTAAACCCTCCCTGTGCTCACACTTGCTGCAGCACAGTGGCAGTTTGTTCTCCCTTTCCTTTTTGGGAAGATCAATGCCTGCCACAAGCAAGATTTTATATTTTACCGTGGCAGAGCATCGCTTATTCTCCTCTGGTAACAGGATATTGTTCTCAGACTCTTTTAACTTTGTTTATTACATCCATTTTGCCAGCTCCTACAATTCACTTGATACTGTTTTGGTTATTTTTATGCTTTGATTTAAGAACACTCTGCTCCAAGACTGCACTTGAAGAAATGCCCTGAGGAGCAGAGCCAAGGGACTCTCAGCTTATTTACTGGACAGTCCACGAGCCCTCCACGGTGCCATAGGAAATACCTCTCCTCCTGGACATCCCTGGCCAGCTGGTAAAGCTCCACTGGGTGGCATAAACATAATAAATCTTCACAAAGCCCAAGACACACAATATCTGAACCTGATGTGGCAGGTAGAAATTGTGTTATTCCTCATACAAGGAAAGTGGCCTCACCAATAGAGCTGAAATCTAGGAAATCCTATTTGTAGACCTGCCATGGTTTTGGTTATAGACTCTATTATTTTTGTAGCTTTTATTTTTTTTTACTTTCTGGATGAGTAAGCAATCTCAGCTTGCTGACAAACACCAAATGTCTGCAAACAAGTTTCAGTCAGTCCTTTACAAGCCTGCAGATACATTTACAGGTCATGGAAATGTCCCCTCTACAACAACTTCAATCACAGAATCACAGAATGTCAGGGGTTGGAACAGACCTTGAAAGATCCCCCAGAGCAGGGTCACCTCGCTCAGGGCACACAGGGACGAGTCCAGGTGGGTCTGGAATGTCTCAGAGGAGACTCCAGCACCTCTGGGCAGCCTGGCCCAGGGCTCTGCCACCCTCACAGGGAAAGAGTTTCCCCTGATGTTCCCAGAGAACCTCCTCTGCTCCAGCTTGGACCTGTTGTGCCTTGCCCTGTCCCTGGCCATCCCTGAGAAGAGCCTGGCTCCATCCTCCTGACACTCACCCTCTGGTGAAGAGATAATCTCAAAGCCAAACATACTATTGGTGGTGTCACCGCCCTCTGCGCAGCCTTCGCAGTAGCCCAGTTGATGGATTGGACGCTTGTGCACCCTGGCCGTGCACACCCTGGCTGGAGGGAGGGCTCCAGCATCCTCTGAGGGCTCCAGCATCCTCCTCTGTGGGCTCCAGCATCCTCTGTGCCCTGCAGAGGGGGAAGAGACCCTGCAGAGATCCTCGCTGCCCGGAGCAGAGCGATCCCTGCCTCACCCCTCGGCTGCGCCGGTGCTGCACTTTGAGCTGCCATGGAGCAGACTGAGTGTCCTGTATTTTATACCCAGATTAAGGCAATCAGACATCAGGGTGGCTCCAGATCTCTCCCTCCTTTCCTCTCCTCTTACAGTTTCAAACAGCCAGAAGGTTGCACAGAGACCATGAGGAAAAATTATTTATAAGCTCGACCGAAGCCAAGTCCCCCAACACTGAACTCAAACATGGGTTTTGAAGAGCCATCAGCTCTTTGGTGTGGTGTCTGCTTCAAGCCCAGGAACACCCTGAGGTGTCAGCCATGCCAGGTCACAGCAAGGCAGAGCTCAGCACGTCTCAAAACCTGCCTGAGTCCCTGGGCTGGCAAACCCACCCAGCCACCCAGTGGCCCAAAGAGCTGCTTCGAGGCTAGTCTGGGGCTCTGGGCACACACTTGGGTCCCTGCAGTGTTCACCATCCCCTGTTCACCTCCCCAGCACCATGAGGAGCCCTTGCCAAGTCTTATGTTACCTCCCCCCACCCCATCTCAGCCTGATGCTGACAGTGTAGCAGCACAAAGCTCGTTTCAAAATCCACCTCTGCTTTCGTGGCCAAATTACCCTCCCAGCTGCCAGGAGCTGGTATCAAAACCTGATGGCTCAGAGGCTCGATGGCCTGTCAGTGACACACACCATAGTCATCCTCCCCTCCACGCTGCCATCCCACAGGAAGGAGCCTGAGCCTTTTTATGGTGCATTTCACCTGGAGCTCTACCTCCCTGTAGGGCTGTGGCTGGGGCTCTCCATGAGACCACTGGGAATCTGCTTCTCAATTCCAGTTGTGTTCCAGGGGATTTGGCAAATAACTCACAGATTCTTTTAAAATCTCAGAGAAGGGCAGTGGGGATGATCTGCAGGTTCTCCACAGGGGCAGACTGCTGGAGGCTCGTTCCATACCTGTTATATGTTATTTATCTCAGCCATCATCTCGCTCTAGTTACTCATTTCCTTGGAAAGCCAAAGTGTTGGACACATCAGCTGGTGAGACAAGGTTCTTCTTTCAACTGTCACTCCACATTTAGAAATAATACCTAGAAATATCTTTTTCTAGAGTCCTAAGCTGCCAGCCAGGGCAAACAACTGATAATTACCAGAGCTCAGGTCCAAAGTTTACCACCATTCATGGTGAGCTGGATCCAAGGCTTTGGTTTGGCTGGTGATGAAGGCCAGGAAAGCCAAGTAAGCCCAGATCCGAACTCCTCCCGGTGTCAGCAGCCAGACACTGCTCTGCTCCCAGCTTATCCTCACAGAAACCCACGGCCTGAGCTGCAAAAGCCATTCTGAAGCATCAGAAAAAACAGAAATGTTTGTGTAAAATCTCGTTGCTGCTGCTAACAGTAAATAAATATATGAAGTAAGACCCGCAGGGGGAAACTGCACCTGAGCAGTGATATTTTGAGCTCTGAGCTTCACCCCCAGGATTTGCACCCCGGCCTTGCTGGGTAGCTGCCATCCCAGGGATGCCACTAGCTCCCATCCCAGGCTTCTCTGAAAGCTGCAAGTGTTCCCTGACCCGTCATCCAACCCAAAGGGCTTCGGTCACCGGCTTGGGTGACACCCAGCACAGCTGCTCGGTGGGGGAGAGGCGAGAGCAGTGTGGACAGTGAGTGTCGTGCCATCTGATCCAAGGAATCCCAGCTGCATCCATCTGATCCAGCTGACCCCTCAGCAAGCCTGGGCAGGCATCGCTGCTGCTGTCTGCAAGGGCAGGGAAGGGCCCTCCGCGGGGCGCGGGATTACGCGGCGCATCGGCTGGATGCTGCTCCAGTGACAGCAGCCGAGCGCCACCGCGGAACAGGTTCTGCCCTGATCCCTCACTTGGGTGCACAGACACAAACAGACACAAACAGACACAAACATGAACTGGCCTTTGCAGCTGAAGGAAAAGGGCAACTGGGTTCCTTTCCCCCGTCAGCGCTGTCCTGTCCGCTCAGACGCTGGGAGATGGAAATTCCCAGTGTGTTTTGAAGGCTACTGAAGCGCTGCCTGTTCCGTGCTGTTGACCTTTAAGGGTCGTGTTTGAGGTCTGTTCTCATTGCAGCAACAGTAAGAAACTGTAAGAGAAAAAAAAATTTAAAAAATCAAACCCCAGATTTTCTTGTAGCCACAATACCAGGAGGCAGATTTAGGAAAAAAACCCAACCACGTGTCTCAGCACAGATAAAATTACATCACAGAAAACTCCATCCTACTCTCCAGCACTGGATTCTCCTTTCCAGTCCAGTGTTCCCGCTGAGCTGGGGGGTTTCCCAAGCAAAGGCAGTTTCTGAGCCAGATGTGTTGCCAGATGCCATTGCGATGGGCACGCGCCTGAGCGCTCTGCTGAACCTCTGGCTGCCAGAGCACCTCCCAGCTAAATACCTGGCAGCTGCTGGAGCTTATAGCACCGAGGATCCCTGTGGGACAGAGCCATCATAACCAGCTTAAAAATCAAAGTACAAGCAAGCCAGTTCCTGCCAGGTTCGGTTTCACCCGCCCTTGCCAAACATCACCTTCGGTTTCCACACTTGCTGCTGTCTTTCTTAGGACCAGGATGGCAATTAGGCTCATTAGGCTGGATAATCGGTGAGTCCTGGCTCCCATCCTTCTTCCTCAGCACTGAGGAATCTCACTCCATGGTCTGGTTTAGTCATGTGCTAAAATAAGAGAGGTCACACGTGAAAAAGGCAATAAAAGCAATACCCAAACACGCTGTGCCCAGCGACGCCAAGGGCTGCACACACTACCCTGCCGGTGGGCAGAGATCCCTGGTGGCTTCTGGGGGTCCCCTCTGCCACCCTCTCCCGGGTGATGGGCTCACACTTCCCTTCAGGACACACGTGTTTTAATTTTACTCATTGGCTGCAAATAGCCAACTTGCTTTACTTCCACATCTGCTTCAGGTGGGCTTCAGGTCTGTCTCAAAGCACTGGAGACCAGCCCAAGGCCAGAAGGTGCAGTGGAAAAATCTGTGGGGTGAGAGGAGGAGGGACCAAGCCAGGAGAAACTCTCTGCTGCTTCCAGCCAGTTCTTACCAACCCTTTCCATGTCTTTTAAAATTAATTTATTCTAGTCCACGAGCCAGAGTTGAAGTCGTGTTTCCATGCTAGAAGAGCAGAGTGGAGTCTCGCCCTCAGCACACAGCTCCAGGTTATCTCACCTGCCTGACTGGACCCAGCTTTCACACCTGGTTTGTACCTTCAGAGCTACAGGGAGCATCTCCCCCCCCTGGAGTGCCTTGAGCCGTCCTGCTGTACCCTGAGCCCACCCAGCTGCTCACGGCTCCCACGGAGCCCTGGCCTTGCTCCCCCGCAGTGGCTGCCACAGCACCGGGGAGCTGGACCGCCACCAGCACGCTCAACAAACCCACCCTGAGCACCCAGCTTGAGACAAGAGAAGCCATAAAAAGCAGAGACAACAACAACAAAGCAAAGCACATGGCAACAACAAATCCAAGACGCTGACATGAAGGGATTCTGTTCGGAACAGGGTGCCTAAAATTCCCTCTCTGGAGGTGATGGGCATGTCCTGTCCTGGCAGGACTGTTGCTTGCACACACATACATACACCAGCTTGTACTCATAGCCCTGAAACGTTCCTGCCAGTTACACACACCACAAACACCAGCAAGATTGGAGATTCGGCTTCCCCCCTACCCCAGCATCCCCCCCATTGCTGTTGCATCTGCTTGTTTCATCTATCGTTGGTCCCATCCTCATCTTCACCAGAGCACATGTTGCAGGAGGAGAAATATAATTAAGTTTGGAAAAAATCATTTGAGAGAACCAGATGTCTTGCACCACCTTGAACGTGTTTCCCTTCATTAGCAGAGGGAAAGCCACTGCCTGTGGCTGGGCAGTGCGGGCTGGGGTGGGGGCTCTGTGCAGCCCCTGCCCCATTGCAGACCTGGCAGGTGCCTCTGCCAAGGCTTTCAGAGTGCTGTCATGGCTTGGGAAAGGACTTGGCCCCTGGTGTTCCCACCTCTACACATTCCCGTTGCCTGGACACGGTGGGGGCTGCGCTTCCCTTTGTTTTGCCTCAGGGCTGCGGGTTACACCGTGGTTACACCGTGGTTACACCGTGGGACTCCGACAGTGTGTGCAGTTACTGCTGATGTTTGCTGGGCAGCGAGAGAGCTGTGCTGGGGCCGTGCACTCCAGACTGGGATGTGCTCTGCACCTCTAACACCGACAGCCACCCACGAACGGGGTTTCTGTCCCACCCTGTCACAAGAAACACCTTGTTACGCTGCAAAGCGACGCAGGAGACCCCGGCCTCCAGCTCTGCAAAATCCTTTCATTCCCCTGCCAAAGCCTTAAACCCCTCTGACAGCTTTCAGATGAACTCCTGGCCTGTGGAGAGCGAGAAGGGACCATGAGGGGACATGGAGCGATGCTGGGAAGCCCAGGGACAGCAGGGAGCGAAGGGAGAAGCAGTGTCACCGGGAAGAAGCCGGACGCTGCCCGGGTCATGCTCCTGCCTCATTCCAGGGAAGGGTTTTCCCGTCTATGTCCATGCTGTGCACCCACTCTCCAGGGAACAGCTATTTCTGTACTCTACCAGCAGCCAGGCGTGACGGGGTGTCCCTTTCCCGGCCACACTGTCACCCCCAGGGCTGGCCTTGCTCCTCCCGTCCCACCCAGCCCACTGGGTCGCTGCCAGGGGTGCGATGGGTGACGCAGCACTGCTCTCCACGGCTGGACCGCCGAGGGACGGGGGAGGGACTTGGTGCTCTTCTCCAACTTGTGTCCTTGGCACCCTCCTGCTCTGGTCTGTGCACGATCGAGCCCCTGTGGTTGTGCCAGGATGACCATGTCCATGTCCATGACCATTCCCTCACCAAGAGCATCCCAGTGTTTGCTGGGCTCACACCTCAGCCGTGCAAAACAACACCCCGAGACTGACACCACACCCCGTTTCAGCCACACTTGGAAAGGGCTGGGATCGACCCACCTCGTCCCAGTGTCCAGCAGAAGCGGCCATGCCTGTCCCCGTGGTGGCTGTGGCAAAGCGGTGCCAGGGCCGGCGCGGGGGCTGCCCGGGAAGGGGGCTCCGGTTTGGGGCGCAGCTGCCGGCCGAGCAGAGCGGTGCCCGTCCCCCCCC
>VXBZ01002415.1:50400-109477 GCA_013399135.1 Heliornis fulica
CCTGGGAGCCGTCACGGAGACGAAAATACTTCCCAGCTGCTGCCCACCAGGTGCCTGAGCCGAGCTGAAGGAACAGCGATAAGAGACTGATAGAAAAGGCTGAGGAGAGAGAGATACCGGCTGCGCCCGGAGCCGGAGCACTAAGGGTGGCGGTGACACGATCCCTCGATGCTACAGGTCGTAACTAACCGCGCTGGTGTCTCTGGGCATCGAGCAAGTGTCTCTCAGCAGCAGGAATCTCACAGGGGTTTGGCAGCCGAGACGGGTGTCCTGCGCTCCTGAGGTGGCACCGCCAGCAATAGATGATGTGTGACAGACCCCCCCGGCCAGCTGGGCACTGGTGGGGAGTCACCCCCTGCCCGCACTGGGGACAGCCACACTCCTCTGCCCCTGCCACAGAGGTGTGGGGCTCTGCAGGGGGTGAGCAGCCCCTCTTGCAGAGCGAAGGGCAGGGAGGAGTGGGCAGGCACCAGCCCGGGGGGCACTGTCACCCCTGGGGGAACAAACCTGCTGCTGTATCCCCAGGAGGTCCCAGGAGATGGGTGCACAGACAGGCTCTGGGTCATCTCCAGGTCTGGTGACAGTGTGACCGGTGCTTTCCTGACTGCCCCATGCCAGGCAGCAGCACATGCCCTGGAGACTTCCCAGTGCTCCCACAGAACCATCTGCCCCACACTGGGACCAGCACTGGGTGCCCAGCTTGGCTGTATCCAAGCTTCTGTCCAAACCCTACTCCCAAGGGATTGAAATGATCAAGGTGAGAAGCCTGGATGTGCCCTGTCCCCATTTCCCCCCACCCCCAAAGCCTGTATCCACTCTCCAGCTCCACCACGTCCCCTTGGTGCTCTGCTCAAAGGGGACGTGGTGGAGCTGGGTGGGGCACCCCTTGTTCCTTGGGGTGCCCCATTACACCAGGGAAACGTGGTTTCCCAGCAGGAAGCTTCACCAAGGGGTGTGCAGGGGGGGGACATGTGATGGAGTGTGGTAACGCCGCCGCAGGGGAGGGTTTGGCTCTGGGCCCGGGTACTCTGCTCACCCCAAAAACCCCCAGCTCCATCTGATGTCCTGTAAGAGTCACCAGGGTGGATGGGACAGCTCAAAAAGTCACAGGCATTTAAAAGGCTCCTTCTCTCAAGCTGCTGTGTGCCTGCTATTTAGTTTCTGTAAATACAGGATATTGTGAGTGAGATCAAGTGGAAAGTTTTTTTCTTTAATCCCTCCAGAAACAGAATTGTTTAACTGAGCTGCTCTTCCCTGGAAACGTTTGGCTCCAACATTCCGACATCACAACAGAGGAGAAACTCAACACCACGACAACAGCTCTCACTGACCCCGTCGCTGTCCTGGGACCGGGGAGGCTCAGGCTTAAAGGCAGCTCAGCTCCAGGAGTGAGTTCTAGCAGCAACCCCGATGAACCAGGCAGGGGTTTCAGAGACAGACACATGACTTAATCCCGGTCCAAAGTGAGGCTGAGACAGCTACAGGCCGTGAGGAGAGTGGGCTCCTGCTGCCGGTGACGCCAGCGGGAGCTGCCCTTGGGTGGCACAGCCGAAACGGAGCTGTAGGGAACAGCCCCAGATCCCACCGGACCAACACCGCCCGCGGTCAGCGCTGATGTCCTCAGCCCGTTCCAGCCCACGTGGTGCCCAGCCAGGTGCCAGCCCCCAGCTCACACCCCCTCACACCCCCTCACACGCTGGCTTTGCACCCGTGTGGAGCCTCTCTTACCTCTCGTGTGCCTGGCTCTGGCCTGGCCCAGCAGCTGTATGTATGTATCCCATACGTTCCCGGGGGTAGCCAGGCGTAGTAGCCCAAGGCCTGGTGAGAAGGGTCGGCTGCAGGGCCGAGCCGAGCGCACACAGCGAGGAGGGTGGACGGCTGGGCTGGAGCAGCCGTAGCTACTCAGGGTGCTGGGGGACAGCTACACACCGGATCTGCCCTGGGTGTAAACAACTCAGCGCTGTCTCATCAGTAAGTGCAGCTCCCACGACCCCTCTCCCTGCCCGCAGGCCCGCACGGCCTACGGAGGGTCTATAAGCCTGAGGGTGCTGCAGCCCTCAGGGCTGAGGGGAAGCAGCACTCTGGGTTTCAAGGCACAGCCTGGGGGTCCTGGCCAGCACTAGGCCGGGCAGAGCCCCCCAATACCAGCTGCATGGCCAGGGGCGCATCCCGCCGGGCACCCCGAGCCCTGCTGCGCCTGCAGACCTGGGCAGAACAACGTGAAAGTCACAACTTGATTTTCTCTCATTCTCTCTATTTTTGGCTTCAGATTCTTGGATGTCTCCTGCCTACTCCCCAAATGTGTGACAAGGAGTAGGTTTGAGATAGTAACAATATTAAAATGAGTCAAGGTGCAGCGTGAGCTGAAAGCTAGAGCAAATGGCAGGATAGAAACCTCCCGGTAAAAATAACAGCAAAGGAGCCCTCAGGCAGGCAGGAGACCTCAGGAACAGCCCAGGGAGCACAGGCTCAGCAGGGTCTGGAACCTCTGGAACCTCTGGAACCCTGGAACCGGGACTGGGACACTTGAGATGTGCTCTGCTCAGCGCTGCCCAGGCTGATCTGGGGCAGCAAAATCTGGAGAATGATGGAAGTATCAGAAAACATGAGTTGACTGTGAAAAGGGTAAGAGTGTCCTGACTTGCTTTCTGGGACCTCCTGGAAAGCCTGGCTGAGGGTCTCCTTACCTGTGGCAACTAAAGCTACACCTGAGTCAGCAGTGAAAGGGGCCTCAGCACAGTATGGATCCCTCTGGAGCCTCCCCAGGACCCTCTTCCAGCTTAATTCTCCTCCAGCAAAGGCACAGGGGCCTTTCAGCCAGCTACTGCTGCTTCTAACTTACCTCCTGGTACGATGGTTCACCTTCTCCTTGGTGGGCCCCAAGCCAGCTGTGGTACCCTGCAGGCAGGCTGGGACCCAAGCAACCAGCCCAGGGGAGGAACCCACCAGCTGGAAGGTGTGTTTGCCTCCGGCTGGTCCCGCAGCAGGGATGGGTTTGGGGAAATTCTTCACAGCTTCCAACCCAAAGTGATCCAGGTTAACCACCACACTCCCTGGTGACTTCTTTGGGGAAGAACCCAAGAGCCTCAGCGATGGGAAGCGATCGGTTCAGAGGCTGTTGCTGAGGCAGGTGCTTGAGCAGGGAGTGCTGGATGGGGTTTCACTGCAGGAGCCACGGGGCAGCACAGGCACCGGCCTGGGGGACTCCAAACCCTCCATGAAAGAAGTGGGGAACTGAGGAAATGCAAATCAACAGGCTAAACCGAAGCAGCAGATGGCAGCTGGGGGCAGAAGATGGCAAATGAAGGTTATAGAAAGCAGCAGAGAGGGGAGAGAATGGCTCAGAAACCTCCCCAACCTTCTGGGCACGGAGGGAGCGCTGGCTTGGGAAGGACCGTGGTGGTTTGACCACTTCTAGCTGGTTCTTGAAGAAGCCACCATGCAAAACCACCACAGAGAGGAATTCATGGTGTTCTCAGGCCAAATCTGATTCCTCTCCTCCCTTCTCACACCCTGATTTACGACCTGCAGTGTTCTTAATCCCACAAGAAGTGAAGCAGAGGCCTCTCACAGGCACATGAGTAGCCCCACTGAAGTCATGTGCTGCGTCTTTAGTTGTGCACTTAGAATTTGTAGGACTGTGGCTGTGGAGCCCAGGGGTGAGTTTTGGAGTGTCCCTGACCCCCTAAGCAAACCCAGACTGTGGCTTCAGAGCAGCTCATCGAGCAGGTACGCTGCATCTGAAGGCTGCTCGGGAGGCTCAGTGCACGGCGCACTCCGGTGCCCATCCTTGGGCCACCTCTTGGCACTTTGCTCTGCTCCAGCGCTTGTCACAGCCCTGAGTGGACCAGGACAGTCTCTGAATTGCAGCTTAGCATCCCCAAATGGGTACATTTGACAAAACTATTTCATTATTACTCTTCTTAAAGCATCCCAGAAAGCACAGAGCCACTGGGCAAACAAAATCTCTAAATAACCCCAAGCTATGGAGAGCCAACAGGTTCTCACAGCCTCCACAGCTGTGAAACCTGCAGAAATAGAGGTCTGAGCAGCAGGAAGAAGCATGGTCCAGCCTCAGATTGTGCAACCCTTGAGCAAGGCACGAGGAGCCCGGCAGAGCCGGCTTTAACCATGGGAGGGAAATATGGAAACAAACTGGCACCTCGTCGGCAGGGCGAGCCCAACCAGTGCTGCTGGCTGTCCTCTGCACAGGCTGGAAACACTCCCCTGGACCTACCCTGATTTACTCCTTCCTTTGTCTCGGTTTGGGTCACACCTGGTGCTTGCAAAACCCAGCTCAGAACGGGAGCACCTCCAACACTCAACACCGCTGTCAGCCTGAACTGCTGACAGCTCAGGCAGAGATTTACTCAGAGTTTCCTCCTCTCTCCCTTTTGTGCCGCTTGTGTCCCACTCATACGACCCCCAGGCTGGGTGACCAGCAGGACCATGTCCAGGCTGGGTGCCCTGAGCTGCTCTGGGGACCCGGTGTGCTGAGGAACTGCCCCTCCTGATGACACATGAGAGGGGCTCAGGTGCCTTCGGCCTCTCCAGCAAGCCCCGCAGCAGGTACAGCTACTCCTTCTCGTGAGAGTGGTCCAGTGTTGGGTATTTTGCCTTCCCAATATCAAATAAATGGCTTCTGGCCACCAGAGTCCTGAGCCTCTTGCAGATGGGGACCAGAGCTGAGCCTGGACTGGCAGGGTCTGAAGAGAAGTAACTTTTCTGAGGACCACCAGCCCCACAGGGACCACGGTACCAGCTCCACCTCATCTGGAGTGAGAGCTACACATCCAGCTGTTCCCCGCTCACTGCAGAAGTTCAACCACAGAGTTGACCTTTTGGGCTTTACTAGAGATGCAGGTTGCTATGGTGCCTTTGAAGCACCCTGAGAAGCTCAGAGGTTTGGCTGACAAACAACCCTTCAACAGTCCCACAAGCCCATCATCCAGCCTGCTGTGTCGAGCTGATGGCTCTCGGTCTGAGGGCACATCCTCAACCAAAAGGCAACAAAACCATTTCCTCACCCTCATCACATGAAGTCTTGACCCTGCCCCGTGTTTTACAGGGATGGTGTTGCCAGTTGGACGGTTCCAGAGATGTCCTGGTGCCATCTCACCCCCTCAGATGTCCTTGCTGCCTGTGTTGCCCTGTGACTCCTGCAAGGAAACCCCATTCCAGCACTCCCTGCTCAAGCATCTGCAACAGCCTCTGAACTCTGAGACTGGGGCCAGCACACAAAGCAGGACCCTGGGCACGGTGACCTCGTGTGAAGATGGCAGCAGCCCTGTCACGGCAGAACCCACACACAGGCCAGGGCCCTGGACCTGTGCTTTCCCTTCTGCTAAGCACTAGGTGTAGGAGGCTGATGAGGGCTCAGGCACCACCAGACCAGGCTCGCAGCGGGCAGACAAACCCCAGCACCACAGCGGTGAAGGCAGGAGCCATCTTGAGAGTCCCTCAGCGCTCGGCTTCTCTGGTCCTCTCCACGGCTTCACCTTGAAGGCTCTTGGAGGAAACGTGAAACCCGATGTTGAAAGACAAGGAAGGGGAAGAGGATACTCCAGCAGGAGTCTCCCTGCAGGTCTCCATGTTCTCTTGCAGTTGTAAGAGCTCCATCTTGTGTCTACACACGACACAGTGGGCCCAGCCTGCAGCTTCCCATCCATCCACAGCCACAGGCACCGCCACGTCGCTTCTCAGCGTCTCCCTCCCCACCGTGGCCTCCCAGAGCTTTGAAAAGCACTTCCCACACTCGGGCTTGTCACCTCAGAGCAGCTTTTCTAAGAGTTAATTACAGCCATGTGAAAGCACACCGAGCCCCAAAGGCCTTGCCATCAATCAGCGCGGTCCAAGGCCACCAGGGCTCCTCAAAAGCTTCTTTCACAGAGGCCCCTAAACTTGTGCACCAGAGACCACCACGGTACTGAGTAACTTGTACAGAGCACATGGCTGAACTGGCTCCCAAACAGACCACAAGATGATAAAGGGGGATGTGAAGGCAAAAAGGAGCCTCGCCACAGTTCACTATTCCATCGGTTTGAGTTCTCTTCCCCCAGTCTCAGCAAGGTTGAGGTTTAGTTTCCAGCCAACAAGGATTTTCCAGTAAAGGCTGTGCACCCCAAAGTGTTTGTGCTGCTGTAGGAGTACTAACACTGCATGTGCTCAGATCACCCCTTCCTGCAGGGACTGATACAAACCAGGTAATGTTGTTAAAGTCTGCTACAGAGTTGTCACCATGTTCATGGCAGATGAGCCTGGGGATTTAGTGGCCCACAGCTCCAGTCTCCCAGTGCCATCTGTAACATCTTAACCCAGTTCTCTGTTCTGTTGGCACCTCTCTCAACACAGGATCTGAAAAATACACTCACCCACAGGCCTGAGGTGCTGCCAGAAGAGCTCCAACATGTCAAGGTTTCCTCCTATTTAACAGGTGCAGTCTCAGCACGGTGAGATGCCGTGACACACAGGTGAACAGGCACAGCCCGAGAACAAACACCACTGGAGAGGGATGTTTGTCAGTACATCAGCTCTGGGGAGGCAAAAACCTTGTGAGACATCTCCCTGAAACATGCATAAAGATTTATTTTAATTACTAAGAAGATGAAATTTGAAGTCAGTCTAACAGCAGGAACAGGACACTGCACACGTGTTTGGGCCGTGGATGGTGCCCATGTTTGTATGTGTGAACATGGGATGGTTCCATCCTAGAGGTATTCAAAATCAATGAGTTTACATCAGCCCTTCTCTGCTGCCAGGGACACACAAAGGCAGCAGATGGCCACAGAGACAGGGCAGGACAAGGGACTGGATGGCACTGCACCCCAGGGGACAGAGCCTGGGCACTGCACTACGAGGAGCCACGCTCAGCCCTTAGGACAAGGGCTAACCAAGCACTCCCAGCCCGTCCTTTCGTGCTGAGCCAGGTAAAGTGCTGGGAGAGCAGCTGCCAGGAAGCAGCAGATGAGCCCAGCAGATGTCAAACCCTCTTGTTACCGAGTCCTCAGTCTTCTGCCTCATCAAGGTACCGTTCCCTGTGCTGTGAAGTGGCCAAAGCATGCTGGAGCTTTGATGGCTCTGCAGTAAGGTGTCAAAAAAACCTGAAAGCCAAATGCCAGCGCCCATGTCTATCTGATCCGAGCTGCAGGTCAGCAGATCTCCTCTGGTCCAGTGTTGTGTGGGTCAGGGGGCCTGAGGGCTCTGCAGGAGGCCCAGAGGGCACAGCATCGTTTGGGAGCCAGTCAGCAAAGTTCTTCAGAGCTCCTGCTCACAGCTGGTATGAGATAGCAGGATTACACTAGTTGTGGGCTGACTCAAGTGTGTTACTACCTGTATTTATGACAACATTATTTGGCTGCCAGTGTAAAACCCCACAATTATTATACCTTCTAGCAGCATCATACCCCTTTGAACTTAAGACTACAAAGAACACACAACCCAATGCATGTTTCATATACATATTTATATATATTTCATGTACAAAGTTACATTCTGAACCCCATGGATTCAATAATAGAAATAAATACTGAAATAACTACACTGCTATATGAGCTTTTCTGCTCACAGAAAAGAAGCCTCAAGTTTTAAACAGACAGCAAGTTTAACGCTGTAGTATCCATCTCGGAGTACAGAGGCAAGTAAAATTCAGCGTAAAGTGTCCAACAGACAAAACTTTCAAAAATTACAGACCATAAAATGTTTAAAATATATGTTTAAAAGATTGAGAAATGTGCATCAACAAAATTAATAAAGGAAACTTAATCTTGTTAGAGGGCGGGAGAGACATTTAGTGTATAGAAAAACGCTTTGAGGTGCAACATAGGTTGTTACAATATGGCATAACCCTGTTAGAAAAAACATTTTACTTCCCTAAAGAACCATATTTGAGTTGACAGTGTCTTGCTTGACAGAGCAGGGCCTTCACCAGACCCTGGCCCAAACAGGGTCACTGACAAGAGTGCTAAGTCAGGTTTAATCCTTTGGTAACTTGTATAATACTCACATGGAAATAAATATTCAGTTACACAGTATTTTAAGAGACACACGTTCTTTAGAACAGTTAGTAGAAGAAAACAGATGTAATGTTTGTTACTAAGGCAGCCTATGATAAAGTGTCTACGCTCTGCCAGCTCCACCTGACCCAAGGCAGGAAGCCCTTCACAGGAAAGGGACAATGCAGCAGCTTACACACCACGCACACCCCCTCACCAGGCAAGTGAGGTGCTGCAGATTTTGTGCTCAGAATGTTTCCAAACTATTGACAAGCCCTAACTATCCAGATTAGCTCCTGTTTATATGGTGCTGTAATCACATGGGTGCCTGCACAGACACACTCTTGAGGAGGGTATTGTCATCCCGCTGCCTGGGATGGTTTATTCTCCATTATTCTCCATTCAAAGCGACCTTGAGTTTCTCAATCCCAGTGCACTGAGAGGACAATAGGGACCCTTTTCATCTACTGGACCTTAGGACAGGGGATAAAGTTTTTAAATGAGAAACAGAGAGAAGTGCACAAGCCTTTTATCTACACCCACAGTGGTACATAGTTAACCCATTGTTTTCTTTAAGACCCTTCCACTTCTGGACAGAAACAATCGCGCTCTGAACAAGCTGCAGGAGTCGTCCCGCTGAGGTGACTGAAATATTTCAGTCTATTTCAGTCACCTCAGTGGGCCTGAAGTGACCTGGTCTTTTGCCAGATTGAACCACTCTACCTGAGAGAGGTAAAGCCGCCCAGAGGAAACGGCTCAGCGCTAATTCAGACATTTTAAAACGCTGTACGAGAGCCAAGAACAGGATTGTGCGCTTTTTTTTTCTCTGAGAACGTGAGAATGTGACAATCAACCAGCAAGTAAAAGCTTTGGAGACTGTTTTCCAAAGAGGAAAAAAAATAAAAATAAAAAAATGGTAAGAGCAACAGTGAAACTGCACCACTCAGTGACAATTCTGCACAACAGTAAGAGTTTAGACAGCATTTTTCTTAGACATCCAATTTCATAAGTTAATTTGGAAGTGCCTCAGGTTCAGCACACATCTGTGTAAGCTTTGAATTGGCCTTTCAAAGGCTGTTTAGTCAGTTTGCTTTCTGCATCTGTGTTTTCTTTTTCAAAAGCTCCCAGACTTTATATTTAAGCCAAAGTACTTCAGATGTGACGTTAAGGATGAATTTGGAAAGCAAATTACGAACAAGACGCTCTCATCACTTTTGGCATTCTGAAGAGAAAAATACTACCAAGATATTAGACATCTTTAATAAGGATTTTTACTACATAGTTCATGTCCTAAATACATATTTACGAGAGGAACAGCTGTGTACAAAATATGTCGTTTAAAAAGTATTTATACATATAAATCTAACCAATAGACCTGAATGGAGTTTTTCTGGTTTATCAGCTATGATATGCATTTGAAAAAGCTGCCTAAATATATATTTACACAATAGACCTCAGCTAAATGTGTTCATTTAAAAAATTAAGAAAATATACAAACACATGTTTGCCTGATAGACCAGAACTGCTCCTATTGCATAAAAATGTTTAGGCAGTTTTAAAAAAGAGTTTCTATATTTACTCCTCCAGAACTGTTCAGTTCTCTCATATAATCAAATCACTACATTTCTCTGCTAATCTGAACAGAACAGTCCCAGCCCTTCAGGTATAAATGTTGGATGTTTATTAAAACCCCTCAAAACTTTTACTTTCCAGAGACTAAATGAAAGAGCAAATATGGGTTTTAAAATATTCTGAGGTACAGAAATCATGAAGTGTTTTAACTTAGGTCTGATATTAATGTAGGAAATTCAATGTAAAAGGAAGACAGTCTTCAACTCACGCTTATGGTTAAAAAAATAGATGGTGAGTAGACAGAATGTCAGCCTAATATTAAAGTCTCCTGACTTTCATCAATTTATTCAGTCTTACTGTTACCTGCTAATATTGTCATTAAAATTTTAATTTTTTTTCTAAATTGGGGTATACAACTACAAAAAATACATTTTGTACCTCATTATCTGGCACTAAAGTTCCTTTACAATCTCACTTGGGCAGAATGCATTTTTCCTGTACACTCTCAGTCTTTTCTCATGCTCTATTCAAGGTCTCTAACCTTCACACAGACATAGTGCCTCATGAGTTTGACCAGCTAGGCAGAGAAGATCATTCTAGTGCTTAGGATGTAAGGAGTTAAGACAAGAAAAGAACAAAACATATCCCCCGCTCAAGAATTTTACAGTTATGTTCAAATTTAAACCATCCTAGGAATACCCTTTGGAAGCCAAACTCTTCCAGGTCAGGGAAATGGAAAAACACTATACTCAAAATTGCTCATTGAGGGCAGCAGTTCTCAAACTTTGAGGTTCAACAGTGGACACATAATTTTATTTAAATATTGTCATTTTAATTCCTATACAATCCCCTCTTCCCACCCCCCTCCCCAAAATGCAGATGAATGCAACAAATTAAACCATATACACTGTGCCAGCAAGATTTTCCAGGTTTGAAAACAAAAGCTGAAATTTACAGGTTGCTTTAGCCCTCACTGAATATTTGGATAAGTCTTAATAATCCATCTTAGAACTCGTCATTGTTTTAATATCCCGGGAGTAACTTTGCTGTTTTACTCGATGCATTTTACAGTGAAATGAAGCTCAGTTGTAATAAAGCTGAACTCAAGTGAGACTACCAAAGAAGTGAGCTACATTAGATTGCTGTGGTACAGTAAAACTAATGTCTCAGTTGCTTACTATGGTGTGCACACCAGTTTGGAGAGAGATCTGATTTCATTATACTGTTCCATGTAACACAGGTGCAGTAAAACAGCACAAGCTAATTCCTGTATAGTTAAAGGTATGACAGGTTTTGCAATATAAAGTTAAACAGCAAAGAAATGCTTCAACATTGTGTAGTGAAACAGGTTCACAAAATAAAAACATGCAGAAGCTTTTTTTTTTTTTCCTTTTTTTTTTAAGGTCTCCAGCTGCATCCTACAGGCTCACTCACTGCCACACATTACTTGCCACACTATCAAGTGACTCCTCTCAGCTTTGGCTACAGAAGGTTCAAGTTGTAGAGCTTCTCCAAGGAGCTCAGATTCTCCACCTTCATCACCTGAAAAACAACAGTTTTGATTTAGACAACAAAGGCCAACATGAACACCAAACACAAGTGACACCTGGGCTTACAGGAAGACACTACCAGTGACAGGAGCTGCTGTATGCTCACATGAAAGCATATTCCAGACTGTAAATATATACATTACAAAAGCTGAAAGACCTTTGCAGAAACGATTCCAGAGCCTACTACTCCAATGGTCATTCTTCAGTTCTACCCCACAATTAACCATAGTTTAAGTACCCATATTCTGCATGTTTCATTCCTCGCAGTTCTTTCAGGCAGAGAAGCTACAACCTAATTTGCAAGTGTGCAGTCCCTCCCAGGGGGGAGTGGAGATGGTTTTGCTCTGAGAAGGGAGCTAGCACACAGACACAAACCATGTGAACAGCTCTGGAAATAACAGCAGTTGAGCACAAGTGAGACAATGTATACGATGAATCTTTCCCCCTTTCTCTCACTCTGCTTACCCTGGCTTGTCACAGCCCTGCTCACACTGACACAAGACAGCCTTAAGCCAACTCCCTGTAACCACTCTTCAGGAGAGGAGTGGTTTTATAACAGGGCCTGGACTCTTGGTGGGCTGAGCTGACTTGGATCAGAGGTGACAAACCACTAGAACCTGCATGGGCACAGGAACAAACACCAGCATCCCGGCAGTCCAGTGGCACAGAAGAGCACTGACACTGCAGCTCATGGCTCTGCATCAGGCCACCAGGACAGCAAGACACAGGTTTGGTATGTGGCCATACCAGCTTGCTTGGAATAGGTGCAGAGGTTTTACTGCTCACTACAGTGTGGCACAGAACTGCCTCAAGTCCTTCCTGCCTCCTGCCCAGCCACTGGGGTTATGAGCAGGGACTGGATCTTCACTGACTAGTGGAGGACAGTTTGGGCTGGCCTTCATGGGTCTGTCTGCAGTGACTTCTGGGGTGGTCTGTTTGGTTTTTTGAAAGACACTGCAGACAGACTCAAACAAAAGTTGAAAACAAGGTCTAGGAGCTGCAACTCCTCCTATGCCCTTTTTGTCAAGGTCTCCAGCTGCAGATCCCAAGCACAGAACCACAACACCCTCCTTTTGTTGTATTGCCCCAAGAGCTTCAATTAACAAAAAAAGTGTTTGTACAAGAAATGGTTTATGGACTGAGATCACACAGAAGTGCTGAGAAAAGCAGAGATCAAAATAGGACAGGCATGCAAAAATAACAGTGAGCTACTTCACTTTTCACTCAAAAATGAATAAATTTTAGTTTGAGTGTTCTTCACATGAGATTTTATAGTCACTCTGCATATTTCAGTGACTGAGGACATGTCCAGTAGTTTAAGGCTGAAATCTAACCTGTCAAAACAAGGCTGAAAGCACAAACAGTAAGGTGGTAACCACAGCAGAGCTTCAAATAAGCCCTTTAAACAGTCATCTCGGAGGGCATGGTTTACTGGGTGGAGGAGAAGAGCTCTGTGTGTGTGTGTGTGTGTGTGTGTGTGTGAAAGAATAAAGATACTTCTATCTTCACATCTGCTAGTACAGAGCATATACTGACTGGCCACACAAACACACTCTGCAATGACAGTCAAGGTTATCACACAGTTAATGATCTTTTGTAACTAAGAGGTTACAAGTGATAAAGGTCAGTTTTCTTACCCATTCTGAAATCAATATATCCTTCTCCACCACTGATCACTAACATGGATTTTAAGGGACTCTGGTTGAAGGACTCTTGGGTTGGTTTGTCAGCTGTCAGCTCTGTTCCACCACTACTCTGTGGGCAAACAACCTGACCTGGATTGAAAACAGAATACATTTTATGTGACATCTCACAATAATACCACCTGTATTTAGTCACTGGATGACATACTTAATGCCTAATGATAGACTTAATTTTGATTATCTCTTTAGTGAGGGAGAAAGCTAGCTTTGCTCTGATTTCATCTCTCTAAAGAGATGAAGAGCCTGTTCAGGTCAGTTCAATGGAAATCAGAGAATTAAATATTCAACAGCACAGATCTAGAGTATTGCACTGAAACAGACTTAATTTTCAGACCCACAACTGACATGATTCAGTGCATGTGAGCCATTAAGCAAACTACTGCTATTTACTTCCAGTGCACAAGGTGTGTACAAGCACTGAAAGTATTCAGCCAGCACTGCAGCTTCTAGGAAGCCCATAGCTTTTGGAACAGAGTCTTTCCTTTGGGGGCTTTCTCTTAGCAGCTCATCTTTCCTGCAGGATGTCAGACTCTTAAACAGGACCTTACATCCATCAGCCTGCCTTCCTGGTAGGCAAGTACTTAAAGATACAGCTTCTCCCCCAGCAGCAGAATATTTGCTTCGTGAGCAAACCCCTTCCCACCCATCAAACAACACTGCACTCAGGAATGGGACATCTCTTGAAATAAAATATAGTAAATTGTTTCTGAATGCCCAGTTTCAAACACTTGCTGTCCTTGCTGGAACACTTTGAGTAGGGCCTGTTGTGACAGGACAAGGGGTGATGGTTTCAAAATAGAGGGAGGGAGATTTAGATTGGAGATTAGGAAAAAGTTCTTTGCTGTGAGAGTGGTGGAGCACTGGAACAGGTTGCCCAGGGAGGTGGTGGATGCCCCTGGATCCCTGGAGACGTTCAAGGCCAAGTTGGATGAGGCCCTGAGCAACCTGATCTAGTTGGGGGTGTCCCTGCTTCTTGCAGGAGGGTTGGACTGGATGACCTCTGGGAGTCCCTTCCAACTCTGATCATTCTGTGATTCTATGAGATGAGGGCCACAAAACTTGAAGAGGGGTAATAAAACCTCACCAGGTACCGCGACAAAGAACTTGACAGCGTCGCGGTGCCCGTGGAAGCAGAGCTGCGCGTGGGCCATCGAGCAGTAGGGTATGAAAGTTCCTGGAGTCACTTTGTCGCTGTTCTCGTCCCCATAGACACGTATCACACTCCCTGGGCGGTTTCCAGAGCCTGCTGCCGCTTTGTTGGCTGTAAAAAAGGAGAGAGGTGTTTTCTACTTCAAAATACAAACTAGAGGAATGGTTATTTGTTAAGAAACCTTATGGTACCATCTAAAAGCTAAAGCCAACTTAGATAAAAATGAAACAGGAGGGCAGCAATGCCAATTCAAGACAGAGCTGGAAAGAAAAAAGATTGCATGCTTCGTTATTTGAAGTACATCAGAAAATGGAGTAGGATTCTTATTAGTCTAGCATAAACACCAGATTTTAATATCCTACTTTTGTGAGGAGATAATTTGTGAAAGGACTGTGTATTTCCCAGAAAACAAGGACCTCTAATATGTTTCAGTATGAGTAAATTCAATATACTTAAACATATAATTAAAGACACTTCCATTCCAACTAATCACAGGGTATCCCCTTGCCAGCAAATATTCTCTCAAAATAGCCACCTGTGGGCACGAAGGAGCTACCCTATTACAACTCTACATCTAGTTTTTATGGAGAAGTTTTAAAATCCATTAAAACAGAGAAGTACTCATGCTAGACATACAAGCCATCTCCATTCCACAGACTATCAAAGTAGTGAAAGAAACAGTGATTTGTAACAAGACAGTAAATGATGTGGATTAATGACAAAGTTATAAGATGGTATCACATTGGCTGGAAGAAAAACAAAGTCTGTATGAAAGTTCAGCTGCAACACAGGATGATACACTAAACTGCTGAGCAGATTGGTGGCCATTTAGCAAACATAAAACTGCTGCAATGCAGTAACTGCAAGTGGAAAAACATGTAGGAACATACAAAGGGTCAATCTATAAAGAGTGGGAAACAGCCTCGAGTGGCTATTAGAAGCCTGAAAATAGATTTTGTTGTTCAGGATCTGCACTTACCCCTCAGCCCCAGTAAACGTCCCTGGTGGAGGATTACAGCTAAAGTGAGAAAGGAGGAAAGGGGAAATGGATAGGTATGACAGTAGAGGAGAAGGATTAATGAGAACCCACCACTCTTGTATTTCGGTTTTTGATAAGGCAGAGCTTAAATTTCAGCTCCTAATATCTAATTACAGAAGATTCAATAAAAAGTCACAAAAAACAGCATCTTGTTAGAAAAGTTCCAGTACAAAATGGACAATGACAGCACTGCCACTTTGATGTGCTTTATCACAATGAAGTTTGTTATTGATTAGAAATGTTTCCCCTTTCTCTCTTTTCCTTGGCAGGAGGCCACTAAATGTAACAGAACAACTCCTGTTCTCAAATGCCCCTTTGAAACATCTGCAGGTCTGGAAGATGCTGCCCTACTCCTGGGAGCCAGGGAGCCAGAGACACACAATTGCTTAGGTAGGGACACAACTGCTTTTGCAAGCCATGACTACCCCTAAGGAGGGTTCTCAAACCCACCATCAGGCTACCCACAAACACTCATTCTGATTCATGATCAGCTAACAAAACTGAAATTAAAATGATTAGCTTTAATAAGGAGCTTTTCATGTTCACTACTGTTTGCAAACAAACTGCTCTGGGAACATTAAGCTAAGCTTGATGCAAATGAAGAGCTATAATTTTTGAAAGCATGATTTAACTATTTCAAACTCATGAGAGGAAGTCTGTCCTTCCTCAGTACACTCATGCAATGCAAAAAAAGACATTTACTGAATGCATGGACGATGTAATGGAACAGTATGAGAAACAATGCACGTATGCGCTGTTCAGTAAAGCAGGTAGGACGAGAAGAGGATTCCTCCCCTCAGACTGTACTAATTATTTAACAAGGGCACAATTAGAACTATCAAAATATTGTATTATATTTTCTGAAACTTCTGTCTGTGTGTTTTAATATCAGTCTCAGGTACAAGTCTTGGGATTGTCTTGTACTTTTCAATGCAATCACTTGGCTCATTCTCCTCAAGCTTGACCTATTTAAGATTTGTTTTGCCCTTGAACTAGACTGTTCTCCCAAACTCCTGCCCAGGTCAGAGTGCTTTCCCTCCCACCCCTGAGTAGTTGCAGCCTATGACAAGAGTTTGGGCTCTTATTATGCAGATAGTTGGATTTTTTCCTAGAATTTAGTGCCATATTTGTAGAATGTATTTACAACTGGAACTGACACATCCCTTAAGCAGCTGGTCCTACTGCTGCTCCAATCCTTTATACCAGCTTTGTGATGAATTCAAGAACTAAGGCCAACTGAACTGTATTAGCAACAATACCAACTCCAGTCAAAACACACTACTGTGGCAATTATATGGCAATAAAAAATAATGTTAATGAGAAAACTAAAGCCATCCCTAACAAGCAGTGAACTTCTGTAAATGCTGCTGATACTCATAACATCTCTAAGGCTACTTTTATTCAAACCATAGCAATTCTGCCCAAACTGAAGGACAGGAGATTGGGTATGTAAGTTTTTTATTGCTTAGAGTAATTGTAACCACGAACACAGATTAGATGCTAAACATCACACATGCCCAACCTGTTACAAACCTGAGAGATTCAGACCAGGCAGTAAAGCTTTCATTTTATTAGCAAGCATCTGAATGGTGTTTAATATTTTCTTTTTGTGTCTACAGCATATTGCACAGTGCTATTCATTTATATTTTACTTACTTTCTGTTAATGGAATGGAGATGATGACACCATTTCCTGTTCCTACCCATAAACGATTACAAGACACCATAAGAGCTGTGATTCTCACAAATGAGAATCCCAGTTTACCAGTACCTAAAAACAAAAGATGCTTTTCATCAAAAATTATGAGCAAGAGTAATTTTAGTCCCATAACAGAATCTTATCTCCAACTCCCAAACCACGCAGACAAGTAATTCCCTCCCACTTCAAAAAGAAACAAGGTAAGAAGAGTACATTTAAAATGTAAAAGTAACTTAAAAGGCTAAAACACTCTTAATCAAACCTATATGGAAAAGGACTGCCATGAACTATGAGAGTGCAAAAAAATAACAGCTTCATAATGCTGCACTATAACATTTTTGAGGCTTAGAGCATCAGGGCAGCCCTTCTAACAGAAAAAAAACAACCCAGTGAGTTTATGGATCTAAAAATAATGGCTTTTCATCCATCAAAACTCATGTCTCATCCACCAGCACTACAAGGGGAGCAGACACCGACCATCCAAATACAATGGCACAATAGTTACTTGTGAAGGATTTCCCATGGCCTGATTGCCTATATCTGTTGTGCTATGTGGGTGGTCAAACTGCTTATATAAACATTAAAAAATAATAAAAAATTAAATCAGAAGAAAGATTAGCTTCAAAAGCAGTAAAAACTTGCTTTTGCATTTTTATTTCCTTGCAACAGGCAATTCTTTCAAGTAATAGATCCTTTGCACTCTTAAATTATACAAAGAGACATCAGCTCAGTAAAATAGAACTATTTCTATGTGTCTATTGATTCCTGGCCACCCAACCACCATTTCTCTCAATAGTTCTGAAATTTCAGATACAGCTTAGAAATTAGGCAGGTTCAGATCTTATCTGAAGACCCATCATCCTCATGGTAGTTTACAGACTGATTTAGACTTCTACTTCAAGAGTCAAGTTTGCACACACAGGATTTGACTAACCTCCCACCCACCCATCCCCTTAGCCACAGTGAGAATTCTCTGATCCATAACAGAAGAAAGCTCCAGACCACAAGAAATGTAAGAATGCAACAGTTAACAACTTACCCAGCATTTTGCTTACGTAAGGTTCGATATCCACATCCTGTAGATGCTGATACGTGTGCGCGTGGTAGAGACGCAGGGTGGAGTCCAAACGGATAGACACCCATACCCCATCGCCCACCCATGCCAGCTGCCTCACTTGGCTCTCTCTTCTTGGGTGTGCATCAAAGGACTTCTATGAAAGATTGGATTTTACATTAGAAGGTGAAACAAAGGAAAGACAAGACAGACTTAAGTTGCTCTTAAGTTGCTGGTGTAAGTCATCCACAAGACCCTCTGATTTGCAAGACCATGAAGAGATGCAGCATTTGCTTTAGTCACAGTTACCTTAGGATGCTGGTAACACAATAGTAGAAGCACCAATTCCCTTCCCTGGAGTGTGATGTCCAAGCCAGTTTCCTGCTGTTATCTCCATTTAGGAGATAATTGTTCCAAGCTCCACACAACGAGGCACACAGGTAGAGCATGTGCTGGGAGCTTGCCTTGCAAGCTCTGCACAAGGACATTCTCCAGTTCCTGGCCAGATGGAAGTGAAGAACTAAGACCCCAAAATTTGGTTTCTATAAGCAAGAATTGTCTCATCATGGCTTAACATCTTCCAAAACAATTAAAACATCTTAAAATGTGTATTTCCCAATAATACTATTTCCCAAACCAAATTTGTTCAGCTGCCTGTTATTTGATGCACAAATAACTGTGCTCTGGAATTAGCTGGAGTTTGAGCTGCAGCATAAAATGAGATTAAAACATAGCATTTAATTACTTCGAACATAATTAACTTGCCTCTATTTTCATGGCCTTCGGTTGAACAACATAGATTTTGTTCCTGTAGCCACACCAGACTTTGTCATGTACCACTGTCATGCACCTGATTGAATGATGTGGCCGGCCCAGGTCTAAGAGGTGATAGTTTGTCAGATCCCATTGACCATCTTTTTTTTTAAAAAAAAAAAAAAGAGAAAGCACAGGTTCACATGAGTGTAAATATAATTTAAAATACAGACAAGTATCTTAATCTAACTTAAATACTACTGTAATAATCCGGATAAGTCAATACAACTTTATGACTAGGGGACACGTTTTAAAGGCAGCTAATTATATGAACAAGCAACATCCCAAATGCTCCTTTGTTTTTATATAAGGTTGTACACTGACTCATGCTCAAAACACTTGAAAACATTTTTTAAAACAGCAAGTTACCTAGTGCTAAATGCTTTACTTGGACAGGCATCAGTGTACATTACAACAAGCAACTACCCACACAGCGCTAGGCACTTGCTGCTTGACTGAACATAGAAATGTTGGCCAATGCTTCAAGGTTTTTGAAAACACACTGCAGGGTCTTAGCAGCACCTGAAATCTACTAAAAGCACAGTAAACTGGGTCATTCAACACCAAGGAAAATTCTTCCTTAGACTGAGCTAAACCACAGATCCTCACTGACATTGACTCAGGATCCTTAAGGATCGTAAGCCGCTGGAGTTAAAAACAACCACCAAAACCAAAGACAACTGAAAACATAACTTCATCCCAATATCCACATCAGTGCTGTGCAACCTAATTAGTTCTTCTAAGAGCTGTGCACAGGCATTTCAACTCCACAAGGAAAGGAACAAGTGAATAGAGAGTATGTGGAAACAAGCCAGCAGGTAAGTTCTGGCTTCCCTCCAGCTTCTTATTCTGGAGGCTGAAGATTGGAGCTTGTCCAGGACTGGTGTGCATAGAAATACAATGAGAATTATGTTAGTGTCCCTTGAAGGACTTGGCTGTAGACAACACCACTAACAATGAAACAGAAGATGTGACTACTGAGCATGGTGAAAAGCAGGAGATATGATCATCCAAGCAGATTTTATCAACTGGCTTTTCACTACTCAGCTCACACATAACCCATTCCTCTCAGGGTAAAAAACAACCATCCCAAAAATGCACCAGGACAGTGCAAAAATGGAACCTGAAATCACAACCAAAATACCAGAACAATTTCTTGGGACAACCTGTAGAAAGGCCACCAGAGAAAACATTTTTGAAAACACTATTTGTAAGTGGCACATTTCTGTCCTAAAGAGTGTTACAGCTTCACGGTTTCACGATCTGAAATGCTTACCAACTCCTCGGTGAAATATTGCTAGTGTTCCATCAGCTAGTGCAACTAATACTATTCCTTTTACATGTCTGGGAAAAGAAAGGAGGCACGAGAATATATACTGTTAGAGTGCAGTTCTCTGAATGCCAGCTTACAGTAAGGCACAAACATTTTGTCATTCAGCGGTTTTTATATTCACATTAGACTAAAATATAGCTGTCTACAGTGCCAGAAGAAAACATCAAGGGTAACAACCTGTAACTGTTTTGAGCATCCAGCTACAGCTCATCCTTTAAGCTCTAGTATTTTCCACAGAGACTACTGATGTACTATCAGATTTCTTTCCTTCTCCTTCCCAAACTACTTCCACAACCCCTCAAAGGATACGCATGCACTTATGGAAACTGACACTCCCAATATCTGGGGACAAAGTATAAAACCATTTGTCAAGTATTTTAATAAACATTCATTATGATTTAGATGACATTCTTTCAGGACTTACACAATACTGAGTATAGAATCTTTAAGTTTAATGGCATGAACGCATTTCCTCCACTGGCCCACTGACGAATGAACATACAGGCTGCAAAGACAAATCAGGAGGGATTAAAAGCGCTAGGAAAAGTCTGCCAGACAGGAAAAAAGCCCAAGTAAAACCCCTGTAAATCAAAATCCACAAACAAAGGGGAAACCCACAATCCACAAGGGAAAAAAGGAGTTTTCAGTGGAAAATGAAAACTTATGTATAGACTGAAAGAACCACATGGGCCGGCAGGATGCTTTTGTCAGAGGCCTAAAAAAATGACCCACTGCTTTGCAGGTACATCTGCACTAAGAAGGGCAGTATGTTTTCTAGTGTAATAAAAGTTTGACAGTCATGACTATCAGACCACAAAAGTTTGACAACACCAAACCAAAACTTTTCTGCAGAAAAAAATTGCTACCTATCAAAAGCTTCCTAATCACCTACAATCCTTCCTTTGATTTCTGCAACACCTAAATGGAGCAAAGCATACAAAGTTTAGGCTCTCGAGGTGTTCTTGCACTTAATCTGGACTTGAGACAGTTATGAGTCCTGTGGGCAAAGAAGGAAGTTGAAAATAATTTTTCCAAGTAAATGTAACAAGATGAGCGTGTTCTTACCATCCGTTCTGTGCTCCAAGCCACATGGTCGGTAAAAGGCTGCTCATTTTCTGTGCTTCTTCTCTCACCAGATCTTGCTCATTTGGTAGAACTGCAACATCTTTATATAACTCTGATTCAGTGCTATAAAACCCAAATTGACAGTTAAAATGCATTGAATAAAGCACACATGACTCACACAAGCTAGCTATTGTCTTCACTGCTGCTGGTTTCTACACTGGATTCTCAAGTATATAAGGTATTTAAAAAACCCCCAAACAATAGCTTTGCATGTAAGCATGATCCAGAAAAAAAAATCATTGTTGTTGAAGTTTTCAAGTGGCCATTTACTTATAAAAGAAAACTTAGATTCTATTCAAGCCTGTCAGTACTGCTGATACCTCTGGGGAATGATGGAATAGAGTAGTAACAAAAGCAACAGAAACTTATAAAAAAGTCATATGATACTTTTGTGCCTGTATGTGGAGACCAAAGATTTCTAAAGATTTAAAATACTCATTACTGTCAAGCTTATCCTCTCTTGTAACTACTCTGACTGTTCTGAGAAACTAGTGTACATTTCAACAACCAGCTGACTGGAAAAAGTGTTTAGTTGTGTTTTTTTTTTTTTTAAACAAAAAAACCCCAGGGAATTTAAAAGAGCATCTCTAGATCAACACCAGTGTCCCAGTTTGATCACAGGGATAATACTCTTCCCAGCAGCATGGTGCTGTGTTTTGGATTTAGGATGGGTGTAATGTTGATAACACACTGATGTTTCCAGTTGTGGTCAAGCTCTCAAGGATTTTTCATGGACTTCTCATACTGCCCCACCAAGCAGAGGGCTGTCAGTGCACAAGAAGATGGGAGGGGGGACAGTTGACCAAGCAGATATTCCATACCATATGTCACGCTCTCACAACTAGGGGTGGGCTGGGAGGTAGGGTGGTTCACAAACTGACTATGCATCAGCTTTGGGTGGCAACAAACTGTGATGTTCATAACTCATTTTGTGTTTTTTATTGTTCTTTTTTATCTGTCCTACTAAACTGCCTCTCTCACCCACAAGTTTTGTTTTTTCAAGTCTCTCTTCCATCCCACTGAGGGAGGAGTGGGCAAATGGCTGTGTGGCTGTTTTAACCAGGCTGGCAGCTAAACCATGAGAGCAATTCAAATGAAACTTGAGAGGACTGGGAGACAAACTGTTAGACATTCCCTGTGCCACTCTGGAGGTGTCTGAACTCAAGGCATATGAGTCCACACCTCAAAACTCTGTGGGTAGGTGAACCTTTCATACAAGCAAGAAGTAGAGTGTCTTGTACCAAGATTACTTAATCCTAACTAAACATACTTAAGAAAACCCCCAGTCATTTCGTGGGCACATTGTTTCCCTTACAGACATTGCATTTCCCTTTGTAGAATATGAACAGGTTTGAGAGGACTCTGTACCTAGGCTGATACACTGGAGAGGCCTCTGTTGTGTTCTGCACTCCCAGAGGGTCTGTGAAGACATGCTCCGTGTAGACCCCGGTCTGTGCCATATCAGCTGAGTCTTCTCCTGTTCCTGCATTGACTTCTGTTGCTTCTGTGGCCTCCTCTGCTGTTGGAATGTTTTCATCCACTGAATTGCTTTCAGTTGCAATATCTATGGAACAACACAAGTTGTAAAGACTTTAGCTGCTGAAAAGTCTCGACTGTTTAAAACAGAACTCAATACTAAGTGAATAGATTTAATAATCAGACACAACCCAGATTTTAGGCTTCATCTTCCAAAAAAAGAAACCTCACCAAAAAAGAAATCAGATCTGAAACAGTGCAACTCACTACAGTTTGTGTATCAAGTATCAAATGCATTTTAAGTACCACGCCAGTGACTGATGGCACAGATTGTCCTTTATGTGATTAAGTGAATAGCAGTGAAATCTAATCAATTAAAAACCCCTATGGTAACAGTATTATATGCTGTAAGAAAAGACATTCAAGTTCAAGAAGCACCCAACCATTAAAAAAAATCATATCACCATACAGCTCTGAAAGGTGTATGTTGGAAAATATTAAAATTACTTATAAACTAAGCATCCTCACCTCAATTTCTATTAATACTGCATAATATTTAAGGCATATATATGATGTCCTATCACTTGTCAGTAAGGTCTACACTTCAAATACTTAAAAGAAGAGAACTATCTTGTGCATGGTCTGGTGAGAGCTTTGAAAGCAGCAATTGTCTATACCCATTTATCACCTCCACAAAGTTTTCAGCTACAGTTACACAGTGCTTGTTTTATGTCACCATCACTTACAGGCAAGCTATGACATTGCATACTGGTACCAATGGTTTCTCAGTTACACCTACTGGTGTCTGCCCATCCCTGGCATCCATGTTTGTCATACCTGACTCTTTATCTGTCACTGGTAAGCCACCGTTTGCATCGTGAGCCACGGGTGCTCCTGTGATGCCCTCAGCAGTACAGCCAACCACTGTTATTCCTCCTAGCAAGCTATCTGTTTCTGCAGAGCTGTTGCTAGTCACACTTCCACACAGAGATGATTTGTCCACTTGACTGGGATCTGCTTCTTGAGACCCTTCTTCTCCTGCAGGATAGTCTGTTTCCCTTGCCCCTGAAAGAGATTAAACTCGTGTTTCTCGTGGGCATGAAGGGGAGTCACTATCTACTAACAAACTCAGCTTTCAAACAGGATGAATTCTCCAGCAACTGAGACTCAGCATGCAGATACCCTCTAAAAGCTTATTTTAACAGGATCAGCAGACACTTGAGATGCTGTCACAAAACTCAAAAAGCAAAAGCACCATCTACACATGCTGCACATCTGAATGCCACATGCTGTAATGTGATCTGCAGAGTTTGCCAGGTAGCTTCTGTTTCAAATAGGTTTTCAATTACAGTATTATTTCATAATAGTGCTTACATGCAGGGATACCTATCTGCATCTTTATGAAGCCTTTAACTGCAACAGACACCGTGTTCTGGAAGAAAAACTGCTTTTCTCTCCTACAGCCCTTCTGACACCTTTAATACCTAAAATATTCTTTGTTTCTTGACATTTCTATTGTCTTTTACTAAATTATGCTGGCTTGATTTTACAGGTAGTTTCAATGAAGCAAAACCTCAAATTTCTATGGAATGAGATTTCTTCTGAGCTCATTAAACAGAACTACTTCACTGAAGTACTGCTACTGACTTCTCTAAGTGTAAGCCCAGAAACCCAAAACCACACTTAGTTCTTCTCCAGATTCACAATATCCTTTCATTAAACTTCCCTCAGTACACCCTCTACACAGACTCTCAATGTAACAAGGATTCCCTCTATAGGAAGCCTCAAGACTTGCTTCTTATCTTAAAGAGATATGTTACTTTAATTAACAAATAATTGGTTTTTTATTAAGTAAGATAATATGAAGAAGATACAGGAGCTAAACCATCACAGGTCTTTACCTGGTACACTAGCAATACAAAGCACATGAGAATTGCAAACAATGAAACTGTCCAGAATATTTCCTGGTTGATTAGCATCAATAATGATAACTTTTGTAGCAGAATGTGTGCTAGTACAGATCCACACTAAACTGGATAGCTCTTCCTGATGTTTCAGCTCCTTCTGCTGGTCCTGAAGGAAAACAAAGGCAGAAGAGAAGTGAATGACAGCAAAGCAGACGAGAGAACTGCAGCCTTTGATCTCATATGTTCTCACATTATCAGCTACATACATATACATAAATGTGATAAGTGAAATATCTTAAATGCCACTAAAGTTGCATGTATTTACTTGTTCTCTATACATTTGGAACATATACCTTCCCCTCATACTTGTGTAGAAAACTATAGAAAATTGTACTGCACAATTACACAGACAAGACTAAAGCCTACACAAGAACACTATTTGTGTGCCAGCTTCCATCTCAGTATCATTGAGATCAATGTTCTGTCCCAAAGCATTTGAAGATCCTCTTTGTTTCTACACCATTAATACAAATTCCATTTGTTGCTTCCTTATGAAAACATAAAGGCTACCACATTTTTAAACAATGGCACAGACACCTAAAAAGCCCAATGAAATGACAAGACACAACATGAACGATTCTGCCACAAGTAGAATTCGATTTTTCGAACAGGCAACACAGGATAAGCAGTGAATCATGCTCATGCAAAACTGATTTGCTCCTCTGATTTGTGAGCAAGCTGGCACACAGGAAAGAAACACAGTAGTTTTTTAGATGGATACAGTAGCCCAAATATATCATGGGTTGATGATTACCCAAGAAAAATCTACTCCTTACCAATAAGGCCGATGACAAAATATATTAAACTATAGATACAGAGCAAATGTGCTTATATAAGTTACTCAACATGCCTTACATCATCTTACCTTGAGCTCTTGGTCTAGCTTGTCTAAGCTACTTTGAGATCCTGTTTTCTGCTTGTTGCCATCTACATCCACACCAGTCACATCATTGTAGAATACACTAGCACCAACCACAGACCCACCATCTCGTGTCTTCCCTCCTGACAGGTTCACCCCTACAGCACACCACAGCTTAAAAGAAACAAACATTTTGTTCAAATGTTAAATTAAAGAAGAGACACATCTTTTGTTCAGTATGTTAAGTTATATCATAATTATGTAGGTGCAAGTTCATTTTAAGGAATTAAGATTAATGTACATTTCCACTAAAGCTTAAATTCTGAATGACCTATTCTTTAAAATGAAAATAATTTGGAATAAAATAGTCAAATTACAGGTTACCTAGATCTCTATCATCACTGTAAATATCCTACCTTCATAGAGGTATCCTTCTCATCTAAAGGTCTCAGGTAAACAGGTACAGGCAAGTTCTTCATCTTATTGTCACCCTGGCTACCATTTGTCACCTAGGTAAAAAAAGCCCCACAACATATCAAAACTAACCTAACTCAGAATACAACAGAAAAGCCTTCCCCTTTTAGAGGTTAAGAGTTATGGAATCAGCTGATGAGACTGCATTAAAACATGATTAAGAGCTTTGCATTTTGGTTTTCCTTAGGTAAAAGTTGAACTGCAAAAACTCAACGTAACATAATAGAATCACTCTCAGCTATGAAATTACATGCTGTTTACATCTCCAACATGAGCAGCTGTTACCACTACACAAGAACACACAAGCACAATACCTGTTTGTACTTCTGAGGTAGACTCCAGCCAAATGCTTGCACCCTACCATCCTCCTTCTGAACATGTGCTTTCACCTGGCGATACTGCTCTCTCTTCTGCTCTCTGCGCGAGGCTAAGTTGGCTTCAGTTCTGGGGAAGAACCATCATTAAACACTTGTTAATTATGCTCTTTAGAAATCTTTGTGTAATGCAAGTTGCTATTAAACTGAATAGACAAGATCTTTGTGGAAGGCTGGGTTATCACACATCCACTGCTGCCCATTTGTCTGCACTACGTCGGTATCAACACTCGCTTCAGGAGAACATTACACTTCACTGTAAAGCCAGTGAAAGGCTGTGTGGTAGTTGTAGCTGCCTGCTGGGTTAAACCCCACTTCACAGCAATGCTACTTATTCTGAGGATTAAAAGAGTAAATACTTGATAGAGCAAATCCAGTATTACAAAACCAAAATGTCTTACTCTTCACTGAGGAATTCAAAGGCTTTCGATTTGTCACTAGGTAACTGGGATAAGGTGCTGCTTCTTTTCTTGACTGATGGAGTAATATGTGAGGTTGGAGCATTATATTTAACATTGACAGGAGGTTCTGGTTTCTTAACTGTATTGCTGGATGAACTGAAGAGCCTGCTAAAACTACAAGAGATAAAAGACAAGAGTTAAGATTTGCAAGCTACATCACCATTCGACCATGCAGGCAAAACACTGCATACACCGGCCTGCTCAAGCCGGTTCACGCAATGGAGCCCGATGCAGCGGCAGCCTCCACACTCAGCAACACTCCCAACACACAGAAACTCGTGTCAGGACACAAAGTTATTCAATAAATGGGATCAACATTCTTTATCTAATTTAATGGGACCATCTGGAATAAGACCCAGAGGGAACCAACAGAATTAGGATGCAAACATCAGACCAGAAGTTTTATGAAGCATGTTAGTACATGCAGAGCTGTTTGAAACCCCCACAGTTTTCTAGGCTGAAACTTCACTTATCAGCAAACCACAAAATTGAAAGGATTATTTGATACATATCTTGTTGTGAATGACACTATTTTACATTTAAAGAGCTTGATGTTAGAAAGGAAAATTTAGCAATCAATGAGGAAAAGAAAGCTGGAATAAATGCAATTCACACAGGCTATCCAAGTTTGTGTCTTTCATCATAAAAATGAATCCAGAAAAATGTTCAGAATAAGAGTCCTGGTGCATATTCAGCTAGGGAAAAAGTTACAGCACTTTGGCATTTAACTTCACAAAGTGCACAGCCATTCACTATGTGATGCAGCTTACGATAGATTTTGTCTTCAAGAACAGTCTTACCGAGCTGGCATGCTGGGTAACAAGAGGAGAACAGTTAAGACATCTTCATCTGCCAAAAGATAATTAGCTAACACACAAAAAGTGTACCAGCTAATTGGTTAGGGGTTTTTATTTATTTTTGCCAGCGAGCTGTGTGTCAATACTTACAATTGCCAAATGCTTGATCTCTTTTTTTCTTGCATGGCTGGATTTTCTCTTGATGCTCTACAAGAAATTAATGCCAAGTTTACTGAGTAAGCATTAATTAAGAAAAGGAAAGAAACAAAACAATGTGCAGCTCATTTAAAAAAATCCAGGATAACATATCAAAAGTGCCAAAGCCTGTTTCTTCACATGGATGCTTCTTTTCTGAGCAGAGCACTATACTGAAATTCTCACTAGATGAACTGAAGTTACATAATAAACATCATCCACATTTACTTGCAGCACACACACAACTGGAGAATAACTTTCAGTCAGAAGAGACATGTGTAACACGACAATGGAAACAGCTAGAAGACAGCAACAAATAATTTTAAATTCTTCTGCCTCCTGGTTGTCAGTATTTTAGCCATTACTTTGTATTACAAACACTTATTCTCCCCCACATCACTAATATGAAGTGACCACTCCTGAAGCCATAGATGCATTAACAGAGGTCAGAGATGATTTCTACAAGAGATTACCTATAGAAAAGCAAGTCACAACTACTCAGCAATATGTATTTTTCCTCTCAAACTGGCTCACAGGTACTGGGGACAATGAACAAATTAAATGTCATTAGTCTGACTGACAAGCAGGTGGCACCGAGTGACCGAGTTAACCTGGGCACAGGCATGGCTGGGGGTGTGACAGGGACAAACGGGGCTGAGGCTGCAGACTTTTGTTTTTAAAATTCACACCTTCCAGACAGTTCAGGATACAAACTAGGCCAGATCACTGTCTTCATGGCTTAAATACTGAACAAACCTTGCAGAGTTGAAAACTGATTTTCCTGAACAACCCAAGTCCTTCCAAATGAATTACACTCAACCTGACGGCCACGGGTTGCTCCTGTTGTGACACCTCAGCTGACAGCTGGCCCCACTGCTTTAAGGGATGGGCATACATGAACAGGAATTTTTTCTGGACCACCAAATTAATGTTGTTTACAATTACCAGGTTTGGTAAACATTCCAAAATACACAAATTTCTTCAAGAGGTGCTTGTTTCACAGCACATAAATGAACACATCATCACTGAGCTCTCCCCAAGAACCCATTTTGATGGGATGAGTTATGCACATAACTAAACCAAATCCATTAATGAACACGAGGGGAGACAAGCACAAGGGCAGTTAAAGCCCTGAACTACCAACCAGATCACTCTGCAGCTGAAAACCCCAAACCCTGTGAAATCCAGGGGGCTCTATCAAAGGTTTATAAAAGACCCTTTTACCTGATCATCTCAGTCCATCGGACAGCTTCCTGGAGCTCCATCAACCTCTCCTTATACTGGTTTCTCTCCATCAGAACACGGGCCATTTCAACACGAGTGAAACGCTTCCGCTGGGCCGTGGGGACGTCACTCTGCACACAGGACACAAACATAGCACAGAGGAGCACAGCAGGGCCTTGCAGAGCCAGCCTCTGCCTTCCATAAGAGCCAGTACAGGGACACCACCAAAGTCTCACTTGGGGCTTTGCAAAACCAACTCAGTTGTACTTCCCTCCCATCCTTTGGGTGTAGTACCACCTTAATTTAAAAAAAAAATCTTCAAGAGGAATTTGACAACTGGCAGAGGGGGAAGAAAGAAAACTAGACATGGCCTGTTATAAGTTTATTTGTGCTCTTCTGATTTTCTATTTTTCTATAGGTGGAGGAAGTTTACCACTACTTCAGCAGTAAAGTTTAGAAGCACTCACTAAACTCACATGAACTTCTAAAGTCCCACTGTGAATTATATGTATAAAAATACACACATATATACACCTACATCATCATCTTCTTTAGCTTTCTGTCTTGCTTCCTCTGCTTCTGCACGAGCTCTGAATATAAAATAAAAATAGCTCCATTAGATACCACAGTGGTAGTTTGTTTTCTTTCTCACAAAGATGGAATTAAACTTACTTTCTTAGCTCTTCTTCCAGTTCCTTATTCTTCTCTTCAAGCTTTTGTTTTGCTTGTTTTACAGCCTCTAATTCACCTTGTAGCACATCCTTCTCACAGGTCAATTCATCCACCTTTGCTATCAAATCATTCTTCACTACATTCAGTGCATTTCTACACAAACATTTAAAATACACCATTAGAAGGATGACTGTGGTCTCAGTTTAGCTGCAGCCTGATTTTACTCTTGAAGATCTACAACTTCCCTACATCAAGCTTTCTAAAACAGGTCAAACCCCATCCCCTCTCCCAGATCTCAGATGCTCAAATGCATTCACACCTCTGTACCAGAGAAAGCACTGATAAGTCTGAGCAGTTTGCTCAGAGGTTGAATTCCTCAGCACTGCTCCAAAGGATTAGTTCTGTGGATACAACTGTTTCTAACCAGAGAAGGCAGAGAATTGATCTCACTGGGATACCTCACTGCATTTTCTGTAGTGTTCCAAGGCTAAATCCAGCTTTTGCTACTCAGGTCCTTAATTTCTAGAAGAGTAACAGCTAAGTAACATGTTTAGCCAAACATACCTACAAATTCAAAACACTTATACCAGCACTGCTCTTACAAATGTGCTTACAAAGTCAGAGGTCAGTATTTTTACATGCTCATTCTCACTTACTTTGTCTCCAGCAGCTGAGTGTTTTCCAAAATCAGGTTTTCAACCTCTCGACCCATTCCTTTCCAAAGGAAACAAAGACATGAAGTTAGCCCATAAAATAGATGTTTTTACAAAACCTGTTTTGCAATTGCCTAAAAACCAGCTCTACCTTAAGTATGACAAACTCATCATAAACATGTGAGCTACCTGAAGTTTCAAGACCTACCTTCTACAACTAGTTTTCCCCTCCACCTGCTTCCCACTCTCCCTTCTGTTAAAGCCTGAGGACAAGCTTGGCTCACCACAGCCTAGTTCTACCTCTGTCTAATCCATACATTTTGAAGAGATTACATTACTACTAAGTCAAAAGCCAAACATGGCATCACTGGAGAAATATTAGTCCACAGAAAGTTAAGTTTAATAAGCTTGACTTTTTAAATACCATGATACAAAGGCACATCAGTTACAGACAAGACATGCTGAATTGTAAACCTCAGGTTGCAGAAGCCCTGCAGATCTCCCCAGAGCAAATGATACCTTACCAAAGAAATTATGGTCTTTAAAGCCCATGCATTCCATGTAGAGCAAAAACAAGAACAAGAAATATTTCATGTAAGGTGTGGTATGAGTGAAGAGCAATAAAATATTCAGACTTATGAAGTAAGAGTGAATCAAAACAAAGCCACCACCAAAGATTTGGAGTGGAATGTGATGTGATTAGAAGCAAGATTCATATGAAAGACAGATGTTAACTCAGTTTGCCACAACCATTTCTGCTGGTCAGACCTTTTCTAAAATGAGTAACCTGATAAAAGTCTAGCTCATTTTCTGTGAAATAATTTAGAAGCACAGTACTTGGAAGAAATGCTAAGGCACTGAGTAGAAGTTTCAAATAAACCTGACATTATAGAAAACCACCTCATCTAGCTGCTTCAGTGTTGATTACATTTCTGGAAATTAATTTCTCTATTGTTTGCATGCCTAAAATGATGTAATTTTCACTTTTTTTAAAACACGTTTTCAGGCAGAAACTAGTTATTTTACATCTTGCACAGCAAAATAATTAGTACACTGACATGGCAGGAATTATGCTAATTGAGGATTAACACAACAAAGGGAAGGAGCATCTTAATGGTGGAGGCCTTTTAAAATACACTATCAACACACTCCTCTAAGCAACTTCAGTAACAGAAGACTGAACAGATATATGGATAACAACAAAAAAGGTATCTAGAAATAGACATGCAGGTCAAGGCTCCCTCTTCAGGAATTTCTCTCCACAGTGTGGATGAAAAGTAAACTGCATATAACAGTGAAGGAACTGAGATCAGTTCTTGTTACTTTATCAATATCTGGAGAAGTCCTCCACACTACAGCATCACAAGGTTCTACCTCAGTGGCTACAGGTTTTTTTAAGTGTACCTAGGTTCAGCTCCAAAAGGTCTCTGATCTTTTATAATGCAATAACAAAAACTAGAAAGCCAGAGCACAGAGGCAAAAGAAAAATGTTACCAAGCAGGGAAAAAATGCAGAGAATGTATTTTATGAGAGCAGCAGCCAAGAACGCCTAACTGTAGAAGCAACAGATTTCAAAGAATTTTTTAAAAAAAGAAGCATACACACCAGAATATTCCCCTGGGTATGCAGCCCAAGAGAAAACAGATTAGAGAATCCCAATTAACTACTTTTACACAACTCCAAACTTAAGTGTAACGCTCATTTAGAACAGATCCAAATGCTTAAAACACACCGACCATCCTGGATGCTGATGTGGCTTTTAAGTAATAGAGTAATTTGGACCACGGTTGAGCTCAGAGTGAGATGGTGATAGTACAGCAAAGGTTTTAGACCAACCCACTCTGGTAAGCACAGCTGTAGCTGTGTTCATTCTGCACACACTGGTGTTTCTAGCAGTAGTTTTACAGAAACTGTAAAGAAGTCAGTGACAAACTTCTGATAGGTCACACTTAGAAGTGTATTATTTTTGCCCATGGAAAACAAAGCATCTATTATCAAGAAGTCCTGAGAGTGATTTTTTTTCTTTGACCAATTTGTCATGTAGAGAAGAAGCTGTTACTACTCCTTGTCCAGTATCTGTATTTCTGCATGCAGAACGTGTCATTAGCTGTCCTGGTGAGACCTGAGTGCAAGAGTTTGGGTTGAAGTCTGATCCAGCAAGGACAGGGTTGTTCCCACTGCTCAGGATTCAAAGCATCAGAGTGTGACAACACAGGAAACCCATCTCAGACTGGAGATGGGCCCATACAATAAGTAATACTTTGCAGAAACATCACCTACTTGATGTAAAGTAAGTTTCTGGTGGAACAATGAACAACCAGAAATCCAGATTGCACACATAACAGTTCAAAACAATACTGTTAATCTGGATTTCTGCTGGGTCTGAGGACAGAAGCAAACTGATGATTTTCTATACACAACACATTCCTAAAACACACACAAGTTGCATTTGCATTCTATACATTCCACAGTACCAGCTTGCATTATTTCAAAACGAGGCCTGAACACATCTAAATATACCTTGCTATAATACAAGGCACTTACTGTTTAGAGAGATCATTCTTTTAATGACCTCTTTGCTCCTGCCCAACTCATACTCCCAAAACCTAGTTAGTTCAGTCAGCACCAACCACAGCAAGCTGCTTAGGGAGAGGAGAAACGTGGCTTCTCCCCCCTCTCCATTAATAGTTTGACTCTCAAGTGACCTCAGCTGCATTCTGCTGCAGTTCTCTTATGTATTGAATTCTGCAGAGGTGATAAAGCCAGGCCATTACAGACTGGGCACAACCTGAATTAACTACTTAAAACTAGTTCCAGATATAAAACCCTGTGTCATGGGACATACAGGGAAAACTGAAACAGAGAATAGCACAAGTGCCCAAAAATATTATGGCTGATATTGTTGTACTCAAAGAGCAAACACTTTGTCCTGGTTTTCTGCAACCTAATGAGCACCTTTGGATGATGCTCAGGAGTTTTTAATGCAAATGAATCCTAACAGTAAATCCTGCAAGGATAATTAAGTGCTCCATTAACACAGAAATTTCTTTTTAAAATAACCTTTCTTACCCAGTAAATCTGCACCTTCATCCACATCTCCAATTAGGCCAGAACCAGCAGATGACAGCTCTTCAAAGAGCGACTCCGTATTACGGTCGAATGCTTTGTTCTCTATGCCTTTGGTAGGAGTGCTATTCAGAGAATTCACACAAGACATTAAAAACATTCCCACACTGGAGAAAGTCTTCATGTTTTTACCAGTAGCTCATTTCCCAACAAAAACAACCCAAACAGTAAGTAAAACTTCCAGAAGCTCTCCTAGTCCTGGCTTCTGTTCTCAAATACTGCTTTGACACCGAGATGTCACATTCGTGGTAGCTGCTGATATTGAGCAGGTCAGGATTTTAATAAATTAAAGCCTATCAAGTTTTGGCATATAGAAATTCAGCCATGTCAGGACTTAGTCAGCCCAAATGCCTAAAGAACAAACAGCTCAGCCAAACTGAAAGTCACTTAATATAATGAGAATGTAGGAGAACCAAACAGATCAAAATATTCCTCTGGCCAAAAAAGGGGCTCCTTCCACACAAAGATCCTGCACCATTAACATTCACTACACAAGGTAATTTTTCCCAGCTCATTACAAGAATGAAACACAGACAAAGAACATATGAAGGACTAGTGGCTAGACCCTAAATTATTCACAGGTCAGGTAAAAGGGCAGGTGCTCATGTGAAGCATGATTCTAATCAGAATCATGCTACTAAAACACCACTATCTTTTCTAATGGGGCTTTAAAGCTTTTGAAAGAAATACCATCCTCCAGAAGCCTGCAAGGGAACAAACTCAGGCAAAAGCATTCTGCCAACATTGAGATTCAACCATCAGAATCCAGTAACACAATGCTGTAACACTGGCAGCCAGTTGTAAATTCAGATTTAGGTGAACACACAAGGGCCCAGCTTAGAAAATGCTAAATAACTTAAACCACAGATCTAGGGAGAAAAGGCCTCTAGGTAGAGACCTTTTGTTTGAAATGCACAAATAATATTTCAGTGTTCTTATGTCTGCTGTAACATGAAGTGCCCTAAACATTCATCAGAATGAAAAATTGCTGTTGCATTTAAAACCTCCTGAGGAATTTGGGGAAGTAAGGTCACACAAGTGGGTGATTAATTACATAATGCATGATATCAATCTGGTAAATTTTTTAAACAGGTTGAAAGTTCAAAAGTTTAGTTCAATTTTGATTCTAAAACTGGCCTTCCTACTCAAAACACAACACAACTCACCTGGAACCCTTATATCCACTGAGATCTTTATCCATATCCAACTCGGGAGTTGACTCAATGATTGCCTGAACTTCAGATTTTTCTTCATTTTCATTTCCACCTAAGGAAAAGCAAGATGCACATCTCCATAAACAAAATCATTGTGACATCTGACATTACCTACATGTAGTTACTAATCAATCATTAACTTAACAGCCTTATCAAGGCAATAAGTATATAAACTAAAGAGATTTTGACACTCTAGTGCCGACATCTGAAGTTCTAAATAAGTCTCTCCTGAACTTACGTCACCAACAGTAGTTATTCCCCACTACTTCTCCAAGCAGATGGCCTTTCTTATCTCATGACTTGCTTCTAGAAGAGTGCTACCTCTTCTCACAAGGAAATAACTCCAATTCTAGGAAAAACAGTGCTAGATCCACTTATAAACAACAGACTTTGATCTCTTACCAATATTCTGCATTCCTAAATTCAAGAAGTCAAAAACCATTTCTCATTTGTGGCACAATTAAATCCTTTTTTCCTAAGGTACTAAACACGAGGTCTGCAGTAAGCATACACTAAAAAGTTAAAGGAGCTCACCAGTGGACACATTTCTTGTCTCCTGAGCTACCTGTACTTCAATGTTCTTGCTTACATCCAGGTTCTCACTCGGCATGTCTGCAGCCTTAGCAAGTCCTTCAACATCCTCCTTCTGAGGAGTCTCAGCAGGCAGCACGGGTGCATCCGAAGCACCTGTGGATGCTGGAGTAGTAGATTTTGAGCCTGCTTGGCTGACATCTGAGAGCTCATCCTGAAATTGAATAAGCAGTCAAAAGAATCAACAGAAATTAAGGCATTACTAGAAGAGTTAAGTATATAAACTAAAGAACACCAAAGTTACTGTATCTTACTGAACAACATGCAAGTAAGCAGGAACCGAAAGACAACTTGAAGCCAGTACTGCCAAAATGATTTTAGACTACAGCTAAGGTTTCAGTTCTGTTAAGGAACTTACAGCTACATGGAACATGCTCTTACTTCTAGTATTACTTGCTCTCAGTTGATAAAATAGTCACAACTATAGGAGGATTTCCTACTAAGTCCTTGAAACAACAGGCAGCATTCCCACCTGAATAATTCTTCTAGCTTCACAGCAAATTCCTGAACCTTCCCAAACCTCTAAAACTTTTAATTGTCCAATGTGCACTTGAGATATTCCAAAAGAAACCTTACAAAGCAGACATCGAAGCACTGATGCAGAACACAGACTGAACCAGTATAAAACTGGTACTTGCAAGCACTTGGCTCAAAACTGGTTTTCTGCCCTCTGCAGTCCCGAGCCCTGGAGGACGCTGGGAATGAGACACTGAACTGCAGTGACTGCTTGTCCAGTTGGGTTTCACACCAACTCTGGATCATGGCAAAGGAAGCTGATTTCTGACAAAACTTCACATGGCAGCAACACTGTTTCAAAGCACAAGCAGGGCTATTAATCAGCTGCTGGGCTCGGGGTTGTGATCACTGCTCAGACAAGGCTGCCTCAGGCACTATTTGATGTAACCAGAGGCTACTGCCTGAGAATACTAATGCCCTTCCCAGACCTTGTCTCCTTTCACTCCTCACTCCCCACCAGAGCTGTACCAGCACCAGACATCTCACTGTGACCTCAACTGCACAAAACAGCGGGCGAGACTGCACTGCAGTTAGCAACACAATCAGGCTGTTGAGGTCAGGGTTTTCCAGCATATTCTGTCAGAAGGATCTCCTTGGGAAAAAGAGATGAAAGATTGATGCTGGTGTGCGGAAAATGGAGGCAAGATGGCAAGTTTTGATAAAGAAGTTACTTCAGGGTTTTGTTTGGGAACCGGAGGTGAAAGCACATCTCCTAGACAGGCACATCTGACATTTCAAGGGGACGTGTCTGTTAGCTCAGGAAACCAAAACCTGCCAAGAGTGAAACAAGACTTGATTGTGTGAAGCATGAATTTATCATACTGCCAGCATCCCTTTTCGAGGAGGAAGCAAAATTGAATTGTAAAAGAAAAAACAAACCACCAAAAACAAGAGACAAATACTCTCATTTGTATTTAGTGTAAGATTACTCTCATGTGTACTTAGTGGATTTTTTACTTTCAGTACTTTCTAGAACGATAAGATTTTGATTTGTGGCGGAAGGGAAGAAAGCACACATCTATGTGTATCAGCAATAATGTAAAGCTCAGATCCTGTAGTGATATCCCCACAGGGATTTTGCAAGCCCTAGAAAGAAAATTCAGCACTTTCAAGACCTGCCTATCAATTACTTTCGGTTTTCATCTATTTTTAGTAAACCAACAAAAACCAACCAATTTTTAATAACTGATAGTCTTCAGAATAATTTATATTCTTCAGAAATATACAGTCAAGCAGACACCCCTAAAGAAATACACCACAGTTACACATATGTGGGTTTTGCCCAAAGTGTTATGTGATATAGGTTACTCCCATCAGAACAAAAAAAGCAAAGCTTCAGATTTTACCCCAGTGCCTTCTGAAGTGGTAAGGATCAGCCTCTGGACAACGATTCATACTTGAACGGGCAGAAACAGAAGGCAGGAAATGGCAGCAGCCCTTACCCAGGGAAGCCTGAGCTCACACAAGCACAGAACAAAACCCCAGAGCTGGGGGCTCTATTCAAACATTTCCACATCTTTGTATTCCAAAAGCATCCAGGAACGGATGCAGCACAGGCTGATCACTGACTTTCACACAGAAAGCTCAATAAAAAGAACTTGATAGCGCCAGAGAAAACAAGGAGAAGAATTGTCCTCTCCTTCAAGGGATGTCAAAATCCATTTTTGGGGCATATTTCTCATTACTATCAACAATTATATTTTCTTTGCTATCTCTTGGAAACTCTACTGATTAAACTGGCTTAAATGCTTGTTCTAAAACTCGTGAACATGAAATGCAATTCCACTAAGTGACAGAGAGCTGCCCACAAGATCTCCAAGCTGTCTGAGAGCCAGCGCTGGGTTGACTTAGCAAATCTGACTTTTTTCTGCAATGTTGCCAAAAAACTTTTCCTGGAAAAAATAAATTAGATAATTAAATATGAAGAATGAGCATCTCATCTGCAATATTTTGGAGAAATAAGCAGAAGAGAGCAAATGGTGCATGAGCATATGTTGTTTTGCACTGACACCACTGCACAAGGTACAGGATACCCTGTCTTCCCAGTTCGGTTTCTCCCTCAGATACTTTTAGTGGAAACTGTGACCCTGTAATGAAATATTCACACACAGATAGAGAGATGCCTGAAAGCAGCAGAATCTTGTTTGTGCCTGGTACCTCATGTTTAAAATATTTAAAGGAAATGAAAGTATGTGAGAAAAGCGTTTCAAATTCTGGTTATGGCTTCAATACATCAATTTATTGAACACATCCACTTCAGAAGTACTTGACATCCACAGCTAAAAGCAAAGATGCCACCTTGAACCCAAGGAACTTATTGTGCCTAACTAGGTTTGAAAAATTACAGTCTGCACTGGTTTGTAAATGCTCTTTTAGCAGCACATTGTTTTTAGAAGAACTTTACCATGAAGCTCATTTTGACACTATATAGTAACCAGTATGACTTCCTGAGGGCAGAGTGAAATCAGAATTCCCTTTATACCTCATCCCCACTTACTCCTAGTTATAACTTTGAGTTGTAATTCAGTCAGCCCTCCTGATGTCTGTCAATTTACTGATGTTAATAGACAAAGGGAATAGCACAAGTTTAAGGTCCAAAAATGGTCCTAGCCAAGAGTTTAAGTGACAAATTTTTAGATTTGGGCTCCTGTTGTCACTTTGATATGATTATAATAAACCCTTACTTACACTCCCCATTGTCTCCATATGACCCCTAGACCAAAAAAAGCCATTTAGATCCCAACTATTTCTGGCTAGCTATTTAATTCTTATCAATTGAATATTCCCCTGTTAGGTATTAAGTTCACTTAGGAGGCCATTCCTCTCAGCTAAATGCCTTTTCAGAAATAACAGTACAGCCACAGTCCTCCAGAAAGACTCATCACCATAACGATATCGGGAGGCTTGACACATTCTGGAGCTCCTCACCCCTCAGAGCCCTCCTCCTGCTGTGCTGTTAGTTGCACCCTCGTCCTGACTGACAGATTCATCACACCCCAGCTCCACTCCCCCATTTTTCCAATACTGCAGCTTGTTCTAAGCCACCTCCCACTGTTGGAACACAGAACAATTGCAGGAATTACAGCCAAGCTAGATGTAAGGGAAGTCATAATCACAGGCTAATTTAGGAAAGTTAAGTCATCCTCGACTCCGCCGTGTACCTACACTATACACTTGGTAGTAGGCAGAGGCTGCATCAACAATACTGCCTGTGTAGTAATCCAAGCTGCCTCCTAAAAGGATATTGAACCAGCAGACTTGTTTACACCATTTAGTTGCAGATCTAGTGTGTAAAGAGCAAGTGACTGACCTCTGCAAAGTGTCATTAGAACAGCAAAGCCCCCTGGTGTAAGAGCACAACCCTGTATCACCACTCACTTGGAAAACACAACCCAGACTCCCTTTCTTGCAGTCAGTAAGTTCACCTAAAGCTTCTCTGAGTAAGCTCACACTTCACTTACACAAAGATTACTTACGGTTTCCCTCCTGCCCTCTCAGTTGCTTTTTCTCCCCACTGAGGATCTAGAAGCTGTTTTAGGAGGTTTCTCCTACCACCCAAGGCAGCCAAGCTAAGTGCTCACCTTGAGGCTGGTGTGGGACCGTGGCTGGCTTAGCTCATGGAATTTCCAGTGCTCGGATCCAGGCGTTTCCCCGGCTTCTCTCTGGGCGTCAGGCGTAAGCAGTGCGTCTCCTGGGGGTAACGGGAAAATGCCCAATGATATTGGACGCTCCTTTCTGTTGGGAAAAGATGGGTCTCATCAGCCACCTCAGATGTCACACCTGAAATGCCTGTCCACCTCTGAAATCAGCAGGAAAGCAGTACAATTACACGTTCAGACATTCATACCCTATCCTCTATTAAAGTGTCACATACACAATTTGTATAACCACACACAATTCCTCATTTCATATTATTTAATTGCAAATAGTCTATTTCATAGCTTCAGGCAGCAGCTATTGATCATGTCAGAGAACCTACAGTAAACAAGCTGAACAGTCATGGAACACAAACAGGAGCATAAACTTAAAATGTTTCCTTATTACAGATTAAATTACAGTTTTCAGCAGCCACCCTTAAAAAACCTTTTTATTTTTTGCAATAAACAGTTTCACATAACATCTCTGACAGTCAACAGCTAAATCATTAACTGCAGCATTTAGGTAAGTTTAAGCCATCAGCTTGAAGTCTGACTCTTCTCAAAAATTGTCTTTTTTTTCCCTTCTGAAGATCAAATGAATTACATGGATTTGGATATTGGAAAAAAAATGGGTTCAAGCACTACTGATGTCAAAACTACCCCAGTCAATTGGGTGGTTTTAACCAAGATCAGTTCAATGCTCTACTTGCCCCTAAATCTGCACAAAAACTTGTGCCAGTAAGGCAAAGAGTTCATCCCAACCCTTCATCTTCGTGTAGTTTCTCTCTTCTCTGTGGCAAACTACATATAAAAATTCCAGAGTTTCATATTAAAAAAAAAAAATCCCCATGTCAATCCTGCTGTCAGTAGTGGTCAGTGCACAAACAGATTAATTCTTCCTACTTGTAAGATACAAAAATATGTAGAAGGCAACTCATAGGATGCTACAGCCAGCCCTGAAAAGGAAAAATATCAGCCAGAGAACTGAGATGAAGCAAAGCATTTGTTCAGTCAGAACAATGAAATGCAAAAAACCCAAAAAGGACTGTAATCAACCAGCACAGCTTTAAGTATACTGAAGACAGAAGACAAAAGTGTGCACGAGTGATGCCAGAAAATTATGCTTCTTGAAAGAAAGCAGTGCCTGTAGGTACCCTGCAGAGAATCCAAACATTAAGATCTGAGAGATCTCACGTTTTAGCGTTACAAGTCAAATCACAACCATGTATACTTTCTTTTACAAAGCTTTTCTCAAATTAAACAAAACCTAAGCAGAAATCTGTGCTGAATTAGCTTCTGCATATATTAGATGCAAAAATATGAAAGGGCATAAAAAAGCCCCAAAAGCTAAAGGGTTTTTACTATCTTTTGGTTGTTTACTTAGAAAAGGTGGTCAAGAAGGGATTATATTTAGCAATTAAGCAGCAAATTCCTTTTATTAAGTTTTACATCACCAAAAATACAATGCTCCAAGAGCAAACTATTTGAATTGTGATGACCCTTTCCAGAACACATGCACAAGGATGCTCCCTGGCACAAAAAACCTTTGCAGCTAACTCCTCCATTGTGTGTGTGTGTCTGAGACTTTCACAAACATTAGCCCAATCTGCACCTTAATGTGGAAGTAGTTCAGCAGAGCAAAGCAGCCAGGAAAGCAAGTAAAGCAAAATTAATCAGGGTTACAAAGTAAAAAGCATCAAGTATTGTTCCAGCACCTGCAAACTAACTGTGCTGAAAAGCCTTGGTGGAAAGAAAGCCGGAGAACTCAAGGGAATTTGATCCCTGGGATTCCTGCTATTGTACCCGGTCCTGCTTTTCTTTACATTTCCCACAAGGCCAATGCTGGGGGGAACAAAAGATGTGGCACATAAGCTTCAGCTCTGTTCAGAGACAGGCTGAGAGCATCTCACTGCTCACAAGACCAGCAGGGTGAGGGAAACAGCCGCGCCACAGGGGCCAGGCCAGCGGCGACAGAGCATGCGCTGAAGGGTCCTCGGCTGAACCCCCCTGCCCGAGCCAGGCCTCGGAGCACACAAACCTCCTTACTCACAGGGTATGTTACAAAGCTTCTCCGAGTCTTGCAGAGAATTGAAACAAAATGGGTACCAAAAATGAAGTTCTTGACTGACTCTTGCTCTCTCTGAACTGGTTTAGGTAAATGTAATGAGCCCAACTCTGACCTGCCAAAACAGTTCAGGTGCAAGACCACATAGTAAGTGAAGGTTGGGAAGGGATGTGTTGGAAGGTGAAGATTGTCACATGCATGTTCATGTTAAAGAAACGAAATTAGACTGAAGTAATTTTCATTATTTCATCATTTTCATTTTTCAGTGAAAAAAATTATTGGACTGGTTGTTGACCTGAAAGCAAAGAACCCCTCCTCCTCCCTGAAGGTCCAAAAAATATCTGAGAACACAGCGAGCACAAGGCAGGCACATGTTTACACAAGCCTGAACTAATATTCTGAAGGGATGTATTGAAGCATCTACAGGAACCTTTAGGATAAGCAACCAGATGCTCTGCTCGAAAATCCGACTAGTGTTAATAAATAGAAACAATTTGTCTACAATTACAATTCCTTCATCCTATGTTTCCAGAATAAAAGATTAAGGAACTGAGTTGCAATTCCTGTGATTCCTAAACGAACAAATTACCAGGAGTAGGAAAATGTAGAATCTCCCCAAACTCCTCAAATCTATTCAATACCCCCCAGGGAAGCAAGATCCTATTTCTTAAACCACTCAGCTGCCTAAATAAAAAAGGTCTGATTAAAAAAATTTACTGAACATGAAGTTCAGCATTTTGGTCTGGGTTAATTAGCTGATTTGGGGGTTTGTTTTGGTGGGTATTTTTGTTGTGTGTTTTTTTTAAAAAAAAAAGTTGGGGATTATTTGGTTTGGGTTTGATTTTTCCCTCCTTTTCAACACAGGCAGCATTACTAACTGGATCAGTCTATAGAGACCTTCATTTTATCTCTTTGCATGTAAATATTCATCCACATATACTGAATATCAGGGTTATTAACTATTATTTTTTCTATAGATTAGCTTTAAACCTTTGGAACAACCCTTCTGTGCTCAGAGACACAAGTTAGCAGCGTACTACCACACAAAGCCTCCATGCACCATGTATTAACAACAAGTCACATACCTCCTTCAGACAACACTATTTCCAGCATTTTCCACTCCTTAAATAAAGTTTACTATTCAATTTACAACCACAGTTAAAGTATGTCAAGTTTTCAGGTCAGAACCCTGCATTTTGAAAGCTTTCCAACTGCTTTTCACTCAGAATTACAGCACTAGAACGTGTCAAGATTACTTTTGGTCACAATATTCTAATGCATCTCTGCTACTGCTCCAGGCAACTGGGACAACCAGAACATAACTCGAGGGGGGCCAGAGCTGGCTGCTTGCCACACAAGCACAGAGAACGGAGAGGATAACATTTGGCTGAACAATAGTGAATAGGCTTTAAGAGCTTCTAATGCTTAAATAATGAAAGATATTTTCCCACCAATGAATACTCAGTTTTAGAAATGTGATCAATTAATTACCGTGGATGTGAGCAGATCATCGATTAACTGATCTTATAAGATTCTCCTGGATTAACCAAGAGGAGTTTACTAGCACAAAGCCCCAGTCTGCATACATTTATGGCTACACAAGACCAGCCAAGTGCCTGACAATACACAGCTTTTTGCATGCCATTATCACCACAGCTCTTTTTGCAGGTTACAATAAACCAGCAAAACACCTTTCTAAAAGAAATATACACATAAACTGACCGTGTACTTCAATAAAAAGGCAATAAACCTGGAGTGCATATAAAAATACACTGCCATACCCCAGACCATAAACACTGTGTATAAATTCCAAATTCTCTGGTAAGCAGAAGTCACCTCTCCAATGCATCCTCGGCAAGCAGAGAGCGGAGGAGGAGGGAGCGCACACGGAGCCAGGGTTCAGTAGGTCGGAGTACCTGAGTATCCTCGGGAGGTTCTGCGTCAGAGCCGGCACACCGGTGGAAATCGAGAAGTGCACGAGCAGCAACACCGAGAGCGACACCAGGATGGCCGAGTTAACGACCACCGCCCCGCCAACGAAGCCAAACACAAACAGCAGCATGCATCCAGGACTCATGGCGCTGCGCTGGCATGGTGGAACGCCGGGACCGAGAAGGCTACGCAGGGGCTGAGGGTGTATCTTTGTAGGCAAAGTCTGTCACTCAGCCGCTGCCACAAAAACAATGCCATCAGCAGCAGCTTTCCACTCTCCTGCAGCAGCTCCGGAGCAATGACATCACCGCTCTCCTCCCCCTCGCTGCCTCGCTCGCTCCTCGCAGCATCTATGCAGCGGCGCAGGGACACAGCCAGCCCTAGGATTATTCTGTCCCCTCCTTCCTCGCAGGGTTCATAGGCTAGAAAGCTTCAACATCTGCATAATATATTCCCATCAAGGCCTTGGAACAAACGGGTACCACACACACCCCCCTTCGCCAACCTGCGCACAAAGTCGTAGCAAGATGCCGGTGATTTTGGGACAGCTGCTGACATTTTCCCTGCCCACCCTAATTTAAACACTCAAAAAAGCTGAAATTGTTGAAGGCTAATGCACAAAGTCTATCCCAACGCTTAGCAATACAGCAGCAAAAGCCTCTTTCTACCGATTTCTACACTATTCTCTTACTGCATTCCAATCATACAACAAATCTTTCCGATTCAGCTGAACCGTTGTTGTAGGATTAAAGAACAAAGTCTTGCAAACACAAATGAATGGATTTTTTTTCTTTCATTTCAGGGTGAGGGCATAATAAATAGCTTACCTAATTCTACTGTGCGTTGTGGATTCTAGCTGATCACCCCCTGTTAGCTGATGAAGTTTGGTTCTTTCCAAGTGCTCCATGTAATTGTGAATCATCTGTTTAAAATGACAGAGAAACAGCAAGAAATATTTAGTATCATTTACTTTCATTAGAACACAATATAACCTTCCTTTTTAATGCTGAAAAAACAGTAAAAGCATTCAGAAACATTATAGAAAAAAAGAGGCAAAAATTACAGTGTATAAAACCACAAACCAGAAGAGAAGCCCATAACAAAAAAAAAATTGGAGACCTTGTGCATTCATGTACAAGAAACATCCTAAGGGCACACCACATGCACATGGTACTCAAAACAAGAGTTTTAACAGGAGCACTGAATTCAAATCCATTTTGGAGGCTGTTTAAGACCCTGCCCAGCAGGTAGTAAAATTATGTGACAATAATTTCACTACAACTGAACTGCAAAGTACTTGAAGGTCAGACCACAAGCGCCTCAAATGCTGAGGTTAATGAATGCACAAACTAAGAATCTGATTACTTCCAGAAACAGAATTAGTAAGTCAGCATCTCTTTTTATTCTAACTTCCAAAGAAATTTAATTTCTGTGCATTTTCTAGAATTCAGTTTTAGATTACCTAGACTGACATCTCACAAACAGACCAAGTGCACCTGAGAGCTTTTGCTTCCTTGCTCTTTAAGTGACAGCCACCTGCTGACTCCCCCAGTCATGGCTTGTGTAATGAACCCCAACTGGCCAAGGGACAGTGCTACCCAGCACATAACTGATCTGGGATACCCATGTGGAGAAGTATTAAGTACCACAACATCCCCCCAGAAGGTTCATGTGAATGTGCACCTCCCAAATGAAACCCAGCCAGGCCTGAAGAGAAGCCTACACGACATTTGGTATTTTGAATGCAAGTACAGAAATGCTGAAAGATGAATAGGGCACTGGGGGAAAAATATCATAGGTGAACTGCAGAGGAATTGTGTACTCTTTTCCTGAGACACATTCAGGTCAAATCTCAAAGGCTTCCTCTAGAAAATACTATTCTATAAACCTGTAATTCCTTCTGCTAGTCTAGGAAGAGTTCCCACACCCTTTACACCCCGTTTGTTTTGGGGATAATCACATACTCCAGGACTAAATTCAGCAGGACTTGGAACCCTGTACCCATGTGTTATTTTCAAGTGAGGGTTGATGTGTCCAAGGCTGGTAAAACTGACCTTCAGATGCTCCTAATGTCAGTCAGCAGCTGCTGCTGCACAAACGCTGCTCGCCAGCTACGTATGAGCTACGTCAAACAGACTGTCTTCCTCTGAAATGGTTTGGGGAGAGTGAACTGGCTTGAGATGTCCTAAATTATGGACATTCTGTAAATCAGTAACTTATACACTAAATACTGGTTACACACAGATCCTGGTTTACCCAGCATTCATCTGAACTAATTAATATAATTCAGACAAGGAAAACAACCACCTCACCATTTGTAGAGAGCCATTATGTAACATACTTTAACTGCTATCAAAAGCTTGCAAAATTTATCCTCTAATGAAATGATGTAAACAAAGCACTTTACTAGGACCATCCCATTTGTTTTCTGTTTTTAATGCTTAAACCACAAATCATGCACAGAAGCAATCAAAAGAATTGACAGGTCCCCGTTCCACTACCCATATTTCTCAGTGTTCCTGTTTCCAAACAGCCATAACTAGGTGTTCCTATGGTTTCTGTGCACAGTTTTACACAAGCTTATTGTAATCTAAATTAATTTATACATTCCAGAAGAAAATAAACCACTGCATAACTCTGAAACACTCATCAGACCATGCTGTATCCCTCTTGAGCTCCCTTGTCACAGGAGTCAGGTATTCTGAACAGAAGCTGCCCTACCTGCAAGTACTCCAACTCACAGCACACCCATTGGTTTCTCAAAGTAAAATTTAGCAAGAGAACATCTCTGTTGCTTTTCAGCAAGTGCACAGCAGCTGAGTAACTAGCACCTTTCCAGGGAGTAACTAATACATGGGTCAAAAAAGAGTTGAGTCAGTAAAACCCATAAAACTTCCAATGTTTTGTAAAGGACATGATTTAACCTACTTGCTTCCATCCCCTCTGTCTATTCTTTTGTTTACTGAAATGTCTCATCATATTTATTATCCACACACAAAGGCTTGAGGGAAGGTCAATTTAAAGGACATTGTAGTTTAGTCTTGTTCTGCAGACAAAAATGATGCTGATGGTAAAATATGTAAATCTAAGTCACATACTTCAGGATAAAACCCATAAACTATAGGAATAACAACAAAAAAAGATGAAAACCTAAATGTGTGCATCAGTGCAGCATGGCAACTTCTCCACAGATCCAGGCTACACATGCCTGTGGTGCCCCCCTGCAATAATATCAGAAAGACAATGTTACCACCATATGAGTCCACATGCTGCCCTGATCCAGGGTCCCAAGGATAGAAGTGGATAATCTCCAATAAGGTCCACAAGATACAGAGTTCCTCACCTGCCCTCTCCAGCCATGGGACAGGGCTGGTGCTGCAGAGCCACCAGACAGCGCTTGGGCTCTCAACTGTTAGTAATCAGTTCATCAAGAAATTGTAAATTAAATACAGTAGTTAATCGAGAATATAGCTCAGTAACTGCTCATCTACCACAGCGTTTTGAATACTCCCTCCAACACCACTATAATTTGAACTCCAGAGATCTTTTTAATCTAAATTACTCTGACAATCAGCATATTCTGGAAGTGCCACCAGTCTCTGATCACCCAAAAAGTCACATTAATTGATCCTTTAGATTTCTCAGTGGTCCAAATACAATCAAATGTTTTGAACATCCAAGTAACCTCGAAGTGTAGTAAAGGAAAGTTTAAGTTGTCACCAATATTAAAAAAGAGACTTCTAGGGATTTAATTACTTCTCTCAGCACATTTCTTACCCAAGTTACACCACAGGACAGATGATAGAGCACTACATCTACTACCCTTCTCTTCAGAAGGACCCAGTGTTTTACTACTGACTTGTAGCAGCTCACCTTTCTACTCCTAAATTCCACAGGTAGATATTCAATTTGGCAAATTGTTCCAAGGAAGATATCATACACACCTCTTCAGAGCTGTTGTAATTAAATATATTGGTCAATTAGCATTAGCCAGGGGGATTAAAGATAAACTCAGACCTTGGAAGAATTACCTTCTTCAGTTAACAGCATTTCCCAGTCCATGGGTTAGCTCATTTCAGAGCACAACATGTGCCAACTGGCTACAATGAGCTTTTGAGGACACTACTGCATGGACACCACAGTCATCCCCTTTGAACACAAAGGACAACTGTGCAATACCTTCCCACCTCAAAAAAAAATAAAAAGATTGGTTTCTTCAGCTGACTCATGATAAGTTCCACAAGTTCTACAGCTGCAGAGTCTTCCAGGTTTTTCTACACCTCAAACTTCAGCATTCAGTGGGAGACAACGAACATCCCAGTACAAGTACCCCCAAAGCACACAGCCTGACACTGCCACAGACATGCTGTGGTTGCTGTTACCTGCACCTTTCACCAGACTGAGAGCATCTCTTTCATACACTCCTTGTTCTCTTCCACTCCTGCTCCCTTTTTGTGTCACTGCTTCAGCTCCCCCAGGACAGCTGTTAGTAGCTCTGCTGCTCATCCTGCTGACCCTATCAGGTCTGGCACAAGCAGCTCCTCCCTTTGGGAACATTCAACCAACTGTGTATATATAGATCTTTGTGTCCCACATAATCTAGATTTATTGAGGTAACAGACATTTCTAGAATCTCCTAGATTCAACATGAAGGTCCTAAACATACTTCCATTAACTACCTTTTACTCTGAAGGGCTTGTGATGAGCTTGTCACCTAAGTAAAAGCGTCCTCCCCTCACCAGTGAGCTTGATGCATCTTTATCCAGACAAGATGCTGCTGCTGGAAGATAGTGGTTTATGGAGATGTTAAAGCCAGGATTTACACATGAAGCTGTTAATGCTCAGCATGAATCCTCAGAAAAACTACTTGCTTGAACAGGTGTCTGATGTTTAATCTCATAAACACCATGCCTGGTAGCCACACTTAGCCACTACTGTAAGCAGACATCTCCTCTTGGTCTTCTCCTGTGTTTCCCCACACAGGGACTCGCTGGAGACAGCTGTTTGTGCAGATGAACCTGACACAGTGCACTCCCAAAGCCAAAGCCAGGCTCACTGCTCTGCCACGCCGTATCAGCACCCAGTGCTGACAAACCTCCATGGCCCAATTATGCTTCATTAAACTACACCCATGCTCAGTGCCAGGGAAAGATACTGAACCACCTTAACCTCGTGCTTCCCAACAGATAGAGAGATCCACTTCCTTCGACAGAAACCAGTTTCCCTGTGGAAATCTGTGCCGAGAAGTGTCCCAGCATCTGCTGGGAGCAGCATCTGCTGCTCCCAGCAGATGCTGGGACACTTCTCGGCACAGATTNCTTGGACACTTCTGGGCACGGATTTCCTCCCCAGCAGGTGAGCATCTGCTGCTCAAGTCTGCAGCAGATTCTGACCTCCTGCTTTGCCTCACTGCCCAAGGAATGAGTGTCAGCCAGCCTCCAGCCAGCCTTCAACTCACTGCTGTAGTTATGGGACACAGCATCCTGCTCAGGGGTCTGCTCTGGAATTGTCCCCAGCAGCAGGGTATCACAAGGGTTTGAGGGAAAAGCTATAAGCAAGTGACAAAACTGCTTTCTAAGTGTACAGAGCAAAGGCCCTGAGACTTGTGGATTAGACCTCTGCCAACCATTCAGCTCTCCAGCATAGTGCCATCATGGATTACAACCATTCCCTGCATTTGGCTCTCTACAGCTGGGGAAGGATGGAAACAAGACTCTGTAGTTATAGTAACAGAAATTCAAATTCAGGAACTCCACTGCTGCTTTGCTGCTCCTCTGTTCTGAGCACTAGAAGAGACAGATCAGCAGAAGATTATAACACTTCTGGCAAGCAAGAGACAGATGAGGAGGGTTGGAACTAGATGATCTTTGAGGTCCCTTCAGCCCAAAGCATCCTGTGACTCCACATTTAAGGGCCAGACCGCGTTAACTAGACACGGAATCACACCATGGTGTCAGCACACATCCAGGCTGTGCTCACACATTGTTTTGACTGAACACATTTCCACTACTTATTACAAACACACAGCTATTCTCCCACCTCCCAACCTGCCAGCTCAATTGCTAAGGTTATCACATACCCTAATCCATTTAAAATCAAGCCAGGTCACTCAAGCACAGACTTATCAGGGGAGGAAGCTTAAAGGGATATATTCCACTCACACCCATTAGCTCATCTCCCACTCTGCACAGAGCAGCAGGAAAGACAGAGGGTAACATGACAGAAGGGTGAGGAAGGCTCAAGCCTCTTCCCAGAGCTTCCACAAGCCCAGGCAGCCCTGCTGTCTCTGCAGCTGCAAAGACACTGCGTTCCCAGGGCAGGCTGGCGCCCTGGAGCTGCAATGCAGAGCCCTGTCTCTGGCAGGCTGAGCTCCAAGGAGCTCTCAGGACAGGGATTCAGTTCTCTGGTTCACATTACTGGTATAGGCTTCCATGGCTCAATCAGTTTAAGGAGGTCTTGGTCCATTTTGACTGAAGTGGTTTAGGTGATACCTCTGAGCCAGTGAGCTTGCTGGGCAGTGATCCTCAGCAAGGAGGGAGCCACAAGCAGGTAGGGTTAGTGCTGACACATCATGACAGAGCCTCAGTGAAGTCAAGAGCTGGGAGGGAAGCACATCCCTGTCTGAAATAGGAAGCTGTGAGTTACAAAAGGAGAGGTGGGAGGGAAGCAAATACCAAGGGCAGGCAGGATCGAGAGAAACTGCTAGAAACTAATATTGCAAAAAAAAATGCAACCAAGTCACATCTTTTAACATGGCAAAGTAATCCTGTCAACATCTTAGAGATTAAAATAATAAGTCTTACTAATGCCTTGATCAGCATTTGGTCAACTGGAAGAAAAAAACTGTCATGAAGTACCAAAGACTGCAAAGACAGTGGTGAAGCTGATTCAGAAGGGAAAATATTCCCCCCCAGAAAAACACAAAAGCAAGAAAGGCTTCAGAAACAAGTGCTGCAATATAAGTATTTAAGCCAATAAACTTGATAACTTAATGCCTGAAGTAGGTTTTTGGCCACAATATCTTGCATTAGAAGGAAGAAGTTACTACACAGGTGTAAACCACTAGAATAGGCTGGGAGAGAGGGAAGCAAGAAGTCAACTGCAGTGAGGGAAGATGGGCTCTACTCCCAGCCAGCCCTCACCAGCCCCCAGCTCTTACACACACACACCCCAGCATTAAAATGCTGACCTAGGACTGGAGTAGATCAGGAAGTTCAGACTTCCCAAGATTCTCAAGGGGCTCTCTAGTTGTGCTCAAAAAAGCCTTTGCAAATAGAATCATAGAATCTCCTGAGCTGGAAGGGACCCATCAGGATCATCAAGTCCAACTCCTGGCTCCACACAGGACCAGCCAAGTTCAAGCAGGGCACTGAGTGCATCATCCAGACACCTCGAACTCAGGCATGGTGGGTGCTGGGACCACTCCATGTGGAGCCTGTTCCAGTGCCTGACCACCCTCTTGGTAAAGAGCCTCTTCCTCAAATCCAAACTTCCCCTGTCTCAGCTTCATGCTGTTCCCTTATGTTCCATCCCTGGTCACCCAAGAGAGGAGATCAGCACCTGCCCCTTCACTCCCTCTCTGAAGTATCTACCCAACTTTCTTGTGTTAGTCACATGGTTGTTAACCTTTTATAAACAATCACACTCTTGGTAGTTAGTTACTCTTTGTCATTAGTTCCCAACCCAGACCTAAGCTTTTGGAGCCCACAAACCCATTACCCCATCAACTCTCCCTGTCTCATCTTGGATATATTGTATTTCAGCAGCTGCCTGCTGGAGGTCTTAGAATTCTGGGTACCTCTGGTAACATGTACACAGACTTGTCTTTAGATGACAGACATCAAAATCTTCATAAACAAAGCAATAAGCAAAAGGTAGAAGCTATGAAGCATAAAGGGAAAGAGGTGAAACATTAATAAAAAACATGAGACTGGAAAAAAGAAAGGAGGAAGTACACGTGCTGAAAGGAAGGGCATAGGAACCATGAGACCTCATTTCAGGAGCACAGAAGTATGACTGCACCGTGTTGTAACACAACTTATTTCTTTATGAAGAAAGGCCATAGTCACCTCAGTAATAATAAAGCCCAAGGAAACACCTCTCCCTACACCAAAGAAAGTGAATTTAAGATGTGAAAGCATTTAATAAATTGGAATCAAACCAGCAGAGGCTGTTGTCCGTTTTGGAGCAAAACCTACGTAAAAAGATATTCAGAACATGTCATTAGCATTCCTGTCAACTCTGGTGCCCAAGACACTTATTATCCTGAACTCTGCAAAACAGGACTCCATAAAATCCTTTGCCCCTTACATTATGACAGCACCCACAGGTGCCAACTAAAATAACCCAAGACTCTGCAAGCACACAGCACTCTAAAGCCCTTCCAGCTCAACAGGATATCAAACTTTGCCACAAACTGTAGATCTAAGTGAAATGAGATGTGACAGATGTAGCATTCTGAAGCAAGTATCTGGTAACAAATGTGATCTTAAACACATCAGGATTTCAGTAAGTGTATGAATGCTGTACAGAAACTGGTCCTGCAGTCCTGAGGAGCTGTGTGCTGGCTGTGCCTCCGAGTCATTTCCATCTGCTCTCGGTGTGACACGCTCATCTTCAGACTGATAACGAAGCATCAAAGGTAACACCAAGTCAGACATCCCTGTTTCCTTTCCCCTTGCACAACTAACAGCCAGTACTGCATTCCCCTCTGCTAGTGACAGCCTGAACAGCTATCTGACCTTGCAAACCAAGACAGAGCGATCACAGCAAGAACTGGGTGTAATACTGGGGCTTCAGATTATCCTGAACTACTCAGAGAACCGAGTATTTCCTCATTAAAATAAGTACACTCGTTTGGTGGTACACATCCCTGCATGGGAAAGAGCCTGCTGCTAAAATATCAAAGGTTCACAAGTCCCTTTACACTCACAAACCACTAAGGGTGGCTCTTATTTAATTTAACCAAGTCAAACTGGTTCCATCTCCACTAGAAAATATTGTTTCAACAGATACTAGTACGTATGCCAGAGACTTCTTTTCATCATAAATCTCAGCAGAAGGTCAATTTAAGGTATTTTTTCCTTCAATGGTACAATTAAAACCAACAGAGAAAACCACTGGGAAGAGTACTGAGATTGCAGTTTCACTTTTATTTCTTTGCAGTTTGTTACTGTGCTTAGAAGAATTGTGTTTGAAATACAAACAACTGCCTGCTCTCTTTAAAACATTGGAGTATCTGAGAAAGCTATCCATGGACAAACACATGATCACACTAAGGTGGAGAAATAGACACCTAGATGTCAACTAGAGAAACTGCATCCCATGAAGCCTGGTTACAACCAGTATTACCAGTACAAACATCCAAGCACAGGTGAATATATTAAAACTTCTAACCATTTTCCCAGTTGCTCACAACAGTATTCCACATATCTAAATTTTTTTACAGACACCCAGAATTAATCTTGGCATAAAAACCTACCTCTGTGTGTCTTGAATGAAGTGCATTGTATTCTTTCTTGAGTTCTGCCTCCCTCTCCTCAAGTCTGCTAACTGAAAGAAAAATGAAAAAGGAATTAGATTTAAATTCAGAGTTCTAGTACATTCCTGCCTGGGGCTGAGGAACAGGTCAGAGATGGAGTATTCTTAGTAGTAAATGGCAAAGAGCAAGGAAAAAACCCTACCCAGTGTGTTGGTTCTTATGTTTTTTAAGCTCTCCATGCTTGAGCTCCCAAGTACATCAGCAATAGCACAGTCTCACAATTTGCAGTCTCCAGAAAAACCCAGTACTATTTTCTCCAGGTGACTGCTACTCCAAGGAGAGGGGATTGTTATGTTCAAGCACAACTCCATGCTCACCCCAACCCAAACTGTTTCAAGTGTGCACGACATGGAAGGCGCAGGAAGAGGCAGGAGCCACATCACAAAGCCAGGCTCAGCCTCAGATGTGAGCTGTGAGCTCCAGTGAAGGTGCCACGCTGGTTTTGTTCTAGGAAACCAGGCATAATCTCCAGAGGTGTTTAACTAGGACACACATAATGAAGCTACTTAAAAGATACCTTCAAGTCATGTGTTGTGGTACAGAAACTAAGACTTCTAGCATTCACCCATATCCCACTGAGTTTTAAGGCAACAGATTCAGGAAAAGAAAACACATGGATATTTCTGAAGGTATTCCAAGAAATTAAAATATATTGAGCAGGTTTAATAGAACTTTAGACAATAAGTTCTTATTAAGAGGAGATAAGCTGGAATAAACCACACAATCACTGTACAGAAAACAAGAGAATTCAGAACTTTATTCACACAATTAATCCTTTCCAATCAAACAGAAAACATTTTTTTTTGCTGCTTAGAAGTGAAGTCCATGGTTTTGTTTAGGTATTTTTGAGCATGGTATCTATGCAATATAAGCCTGTGTTCCAGGTTCTGTAACTGAACTTCTCTTATTCCACTTGTCATGTTTAAATACCTCTGGGAAACATCACATTTGAAGTTGCTCATCTCTAGAGACTCACTGCCAGATATGCATTATCTTCAGGCCAACACCAGTACGTGCTCTGCCATTTGCACATCTTTATATTGCCAACTAGTCTTTTGAAAATTAATTCTCAGTACACCATTTCTTTTTGCTCCACAGAGGTGCATCTTGGCACGGTGTTTTGTCACAAGTCAAATCAAATTAAAGAAAAAGTTAAAATCTTTGCCAGAGTCCAATGCTGGAACCAAAATACACAACTGTCTACTCAAATCTGTGTAAACACTCTCAGCTCCTGATCCTTGCTCTTATCAGGACATCAAATTCCTCGACAAAACCTTTTGCACTCCACCTACTTGCCCATAAGCATTACATCAAGTTTTATTTGTAGTAATGCAAGAGGAACACTTTCATTTCAGCACTTACCAGGCTGTGTGGGAACTCTGGGCCAAATAACTCTAAGTAATGTACGAGTGTTTACAGCACAACACACATGGAAATATATTCTACAGCACAATGCATACATAAATATGTATTTCTGAGATGCAATATGGGACATAAATCATACTGAATGAACACAAGACTTCAGTTTATTCTTTTAAGTAACAGATGTTTTAAGGCTGCTCCTGTGTTTAAAGAGAGGTTGTGTGGAAGCGTGTGGTGAGTGCCTACAGAAACAAATGTCAGAATTCAGTTACACAACACGACATCCCAAATTTTTATCCACTTTCCTAGACCACCAAGTATTCTAGTCAGAAGCATTTCACAGCAGTGACCACCACTCATCCCACCAGTGAGCAGCTACAAGGCAGAGCTCAGCAGCTTCAGCTGCCCACACCCCGTCCAGCCAACCTGCACTTGGCATTTCAGCTCCCAGCATCGCTCCCTTGCCCACAGACCAAGGGTCTGGTGCCCCTTCTGCTGTGCTAAACCTGCTTTACAAGAGACAAACAGCCTGTAAACGATGAAACTGCACGACTAATTGGCTTTGTGCTTTATGGAACTTGCCCCCTTCCCTAGAACCAGCACCCAAGCACCCATCTGAGGCCGGCGGCCCTGCCGCAGACCCGCACCCACGCTGGACACCAGAGTCACAGGTCAGTGTGGCCTCACCAGGAACCTGTGAGGAAACCACAGCAATGCCCCTAGCATGCCCAGTGCTGGCTCCTAGAGATTAATTTATCCATTGGATTGAGTGAAAAGCACCTGATGAAGACTGACTTTACAGACACCCTTCTCCACACCCATCCCTAACAGACCTCGCTGAAATCCACAAAAGCTCTTCCCACTGTTATGGATGAAACACCTCCACAACAGGAGAGGCTCCACTGGAACACAGCACACTTCTATGGTGCAACTGGAATAGTTCCTTGAGTCACAGAGGACAGAGATGGCACTGCATGGTCAGAAAGGGTGTCTCCCTTAAATCCAGTATCCATTTCTGTTACATACAAATGTGAATAGAAGATGAAGGCCCTGGAAGATGATGTATTTGACTTGCAGCATTTTCTTCTGGAAGTCACTTAGAGCTGTGTAACAAGTTACAGTCCTACAGTTGGAAGTGTCAGTCATAAGCAGATGTACACCAAGTTTATACTCTCAGATTTAATATTACCAGTCCTCAGCAGGCTCTTCCAATACCAGCAGGATAGTACAACACACTGGAAATCAATTCTACCCAAACCATTCCTGCCATCAAAGATACTGAACCAAAGAACATGCTTCACTTTTCCAGTTAAACACTACAGAAGAAAACAAATATTCCCTGAGGATCAGAGATCACTATGCACTTAAGAACAGAAGATACTCAAAAGCAGTGAAGGACAGCCAGAAGAACTTTGAGGAAGGCCACCAGATTCCTGCTCCTGGAAGAACTTAAGTCATTACTAAAGGTACAACCCCACCAGCAATAACAGGAAATTAAGTAGGAGACAAAAAACAACCCACCTTCCACTGGTGCCCAGAAGTACATTTAAAACCGAATTGTGGCAGTTCCACTTTACTCCAAGAGAACACAAAAGAGTGGAAGTCTGGCAGCACCCTGATAGGAATTCATTCCCCAGAGGACTGGAGCTGGGTGCTGGCACTGCCTGACACACGCTTGGCCTGCAAGGCGGCAGCCAGGCAGCTCCCGTCGTTTTGGCTTATCAATACAAAAAGCTCCTCTGATATGTCAGCTTAAGGCTTTTTTCCACTAAGATGTCAAATTCTTAACAGGCACATGATAAAATCAGTTTGAGGTTATACATCCTAAAGGCAAAATATCCACTGTCTCCAGTGCAGTATGTCTATAAAGCCATTACACCTGTCACGTCATGGAATGTACTCTGTGGCGAGATACTGAAATGCAAAATAAGATACACAACAGAAGAGCTTTGCTACTCAGTTACAAGTCTGCAGGGAAAAACTCTAAAGGTCTTCAGCATCATAAGTATGAACATACATTTCAAATATCATGGTATTTTACACTGATGTGAAAACATCCCACTGGAACATCACAAAGGCCCAAGTTTCACCTACAACCTTCTCCTGCACTGTCAACAGCCTGACAGATCAATGACCTCAAGTACCAATCCTAATCAAAGTTTGCTCAAAACAAACCAAACAAGCTTAAAAATAGAAGATTAAATATTACAGCAAACTGGAGGGAAGCCTCTGGAGTTTCTGCTTCCTGACAGAATGATGAAGAAATAGGCAGCAAAGCTGCTCACCCTGCCTGTTCAAAAATCAGAGCTTACCTCCCAAGTCTGATGGCTTTTACCAAGTTTGGAACACCCTCCATCTGAATGTTGTCCTCTGCCTCAAACTGCTGATAAGCCTGAGGGGGAGAAAGAGAAACAGACCTGCTAGAATGCCAACTCCAACCAGTATGATTCCTTCGAGAGGAATTACAAATCCCTGCCACACAAGCCAGGACAAAATCCAGCTCATTAGCAAGCCTTTCCTAGCACTAAGACTGCCTGACAGCTCTCCTTGGACAGATTTCATCCAGCTCCATTCCTAAAAGCAGACCCTGTACCAAAGTTAAGATACAGCTCAAGTATAATCAATCCCATGATACAGTAGGGCCTTGTGACACATGAAGAAGCTGCTAAAGAACAAACACATCAACCCAAGATTGAAACAGGGACCACAGCTATCAAACAAGTATTTAACCTAAAACCAGTAAGACCTAGAAACAAGTAGCACAGAACACCGATTTGTCAATGAAAGGATAAATTAGATTCCTTGGTAAAACCAACATCTTCAAGTAGCTCTCACCACTGTGAGCTATAGGTCTGGCTCACAGTTTAAGACTTACAGTGCTTTCAGTTCCCAAGATAATCAAGCTGTCAAGAGGGCTCTGCTGATAGCAAACACCAGCACACACAACTGCAGGGGTCACCCTGACACTTCTGGACTGGTCAAGTATCCCCTGTGTTCCACACAGAATCACTGAAATTTATTTACTAAAGTCCTGACAGAATTAAAAAAAAAAACCAACAACTCATTAAGCATCCTGCTACAACCATTTAACTTAGAGACAACCACATCCCTCAAAGGGTGAGATCCGATGAGCAAGGAAGGGTATATACAGACCAACTCCTACCCAAGTGAAAAACAGCATTTGGGCCTCACACCAACCTCCTGCCTCGTCTCTGGCCAGAACAGTGTTTCACTGAGAAATACTGCTGCAAACAGTGGGATGCTTCACTCAGCTTTTCCCTAGGGAAGGGGGTACTTGAGGAACACCCAACAAAGGCAGTGTAAGCACACAGCTACAGCAGGCTGCGTCTGGGTTTGAAGCCAGATAGGGCTCAGGAACAATGAGTCATTTAAAGCCCATTTTCTTCCTTACTGCAACACTTACAGCAAGAGGATTATTACAGCAATCAAACCTCCAGCTCCTACACCACTAGTGCAATATTTTAAATAGTCATGAGCAGTTAGTTATGAGCAGGTGGGTTTCACCCCCCTCTCTGGTTGGGGTATATTAACAGGCCAGTTTGAAGCAGGCCAATCGCTGGAATCACTTTGTGCTCCATTCCACCCCAGCCTCGCTGCAGGACCTGCAGAGCCCGGAGCTCACCGTGCCCCCTGCTCCATCTAGTGGAGTGCACATCCCACATGGTGTCACAGGCACCTGCCTTGGGAACAAGCCCATGGAGGCGAGAAATGGACACACTGAGGAAAAAAGCAGCAAACTGTAAGCTCTGAATTTGTTAGTCAAGATATACAGGATGTCAAACTGCTTTGTTCTTTCTTTGTCAGATATCCTGTCAGTGCTGCTGCTCTCTGTCTTTGAAAGACTCACAGAACAACCCAGACCCACTGAACAAACCTTTCCAACTCCTTTCTATTGCAAGGCTTTCTTCTATTCCTTAGGACAAACACTACAGTTGGGCCATACCTAGCACTAGCATTACTGACAGATGCATTTCATACCAGTTGAGTTGTTCACATTGCCACTTGTACCAATTATATTCAAGTCACAACCCAAATCTCAAAACAATGTTAAGCTTCATGGCTGAAAGCTCATATTAGTTTCTCCTGGCTAACTAGGCAGGTCCGTGTCAAACTGCTGCTGGAGGTCTGTGCAGGTGTATCTCAGTGTCTGAAGTACTGGAGAGCTCAGATAAAAATACCAAATAATGGCATATCCATTAAAGACTCAACAGAGCCTCTTCTTGCATTTCCTCTTGAAGTCAGTTCTGTTTAGCTCCTGAGGAAAACAAACCTGAATGTTTTTAGGTCAGCTGCCACAATGTGTGTCTCATATCCCAAATAAAACCCACAGCGAGCAGTATCGATTGCTGCATGATGGCACCTGATGTCAGAAATAAAACCATCCCAGGAGTTACATCACAACACTTGCAGCTCTGGAAAACAAAAACAGTTTGTTCTCTTTCTAACATGTGCCTTTCCACAAACACAACCCAGCTGGATCATACATTACCAGGCCACAGTTTGATACTCTGAGGTATGGAAACGCACCGGTGCCTTGGTTCTGCTGTCAAACAGTTTGTTACCTTCGCTGTACTTTAGCACTAAGCAGATCCAGAAAAGGAACCGAGTCTTTCAACTCCCACAGCCTACCACCTCCACCACAGAGCATGTCAACCCCACAGACATGATGTTTTCCAGATTCTCTCGTAAATAAGTGACTGTGAGAATGAATCCTCCAGAGCCAAAGCTGTTCCATTCCTGTACCATGTCAAAACACACTACAGTTGCCTTTTACTCCAAAGAGTAATCATTAGCTTATGGCCTGTAATACATAAGGACTGATGTTCCCAAAAAAGAGAGGCAGAAAAGGAAATAAATGAAAGCTCTACAGCCCCTTCCTCCCCGAATTCAG
>VXBZ01002418.1:626-11899 GCA_013399135.1 Heliornis fulica
GCGCCGCGGGGCATCTCGGAGCCCCCCCAGAGCGGGGACGGCAGCAAGACCACAGGTTCGGAGGAGAAGGGTGCTCCTATGGAGCAGGAGCCTGGCTCGAGCCAAGACCTTTACCAGGAGAAGCTGAAGGACACCCAGGAGCTTCGCTCACTTGTGGAGGAGCTGGAGTGGAAGTGCCGGGAGCAGCAGGAATCCATGGCGGTGCTGGAGCGGGCGGCATCCGAGGTGGCATTGGCCGAACTGGAGGCGCCGAGGAGGGAAGCATCGCAGCAGAAGGAAAAGGCCACGGAGCTGCAGAAGCTTCTGGAAGCTTCCAAGGCGGCACAGGTGCTCCACGCCAGCGCCGCGGAGGCTCTGAGAAAGGAGCTGCAGGACAAGGGCAGGGAGCTGAGCCCGAGCAAGAGCGCCGCGGCCGCTGCCGAGAAGGAGCTGGCGTCCCTCCGCTCCGCTGCCACACCTGAAAGGGTACAATATGTTTCCTCCACAGGGCATTGAGCCCACCAAGTGTCATTTATATGTAAAAAATAACCTGATGACTAAAAGTAGCAATTTTCTATGATTTAGAATGACTTGCTCTGGTAACATCTTGAAGTCTTCAAAAAAAAAAAAGCTGTCAACACACTTTAGCACTAGAGTCATCATGCAACCCCACTGAAACTAAGCCTGAAGCTTCGGGTTTTCTACAGGCCCCACCTAACCACCTCTGAAACACATCAGTCAGTGCTCCACTGCTGTGGTGTGGTGTGGTTGTGTGTTTCCTAGAGATGCATTGATCCTGAAGATTCTCTGGAAATGATAGTGGCTAGGGCCAAAGTCCATAGCCCAAACATTGCAGCACCTTTCAGTACTAACAAATGATGGTTTGCACGTAAAATATTTAATTCAGAAAGGGGAAAAAAGGTACTATTCCTTGGTGATACACAACATTTTCCATTTTTTTACAATTAGTTGAATAATACTGGCACTTAAAATCTTCATTAGAAATGCAGTTTTAGGTGGGCTGAAGTTATTCGATAATCTGAGACAAGGGGAATAGTTTTATCTAAAAATTAGAGAGAATAATTTAGAAAATGTGAATCTTCTCTTTCCTTGTTTCTATGTTTGCTACTGCAAGTTGACCTAAAACAAATAAACACAGGGGGAAAAAAAAAGAGAAAAGAGAATAGCTAAGCAACATAAAATGGTAAACTTTAAAGTTGACCAGTATCCCTCACTGACTGAAGCATTTTCTGTCAAACTTGACATATAGAGTACTTGATCACTCAGAACTACTTTGTACATACTCAACACAGCTGACGCTTTTCAAATACCACTGTAAGTCTAGCTTTAAATTATCCAGAAAAACCTCTTTATTTTGGATTGCTGAACAAAAACCAGGTTCATTTTAACAGATATTAGTTAACACTACCGAGTGGCTGCATCATGACCATTGGCAGAGTAGCCATATGCAGAGGTCTTCTCAAGGAAAGTGCTGCAATCACTACAGCTTTTTAAGCATTGCACAATTACATTACAGGGACTTTCCTGTGGGGAGATTTTAACCACAGCTACACAAACCAGCTGGCTCAGACTGCTCGCTGTCCAAGAGTTCTGCTCTTTTTTTCCAACAAAACCACAAACTTGGATCCTTCCATTGCAACTCTTACAGGTTCAGTTTGGTAACAAGACAAATACTACTTTGTTTTTCTCCTATACCCTTAATACTTCTTTTCTGGACCTTAGTCCCCACCTCCTGATTTGTACAGGAGGTATTTGGAGGCCCTAACAAAGAAAGCCTTGCCCTAGCTCCCATTAAGAAAACACCTGCCAGGGTAATTTTCCTCTACTCCTATGAGGTTTGAACCTTGACTGGTTCAAGCATGTCTTGCTTGTCCTTATTTTCAAAGTCTTTCTCACCTTACTGCTGGCCCAGACAACACTAGTCAGCCCACAGGAAGACTCTGGTCAGACACAGCAGTGCCCTGTGTGTTCCTTGGCCGGGGTTTTAAGGAAGGTGCTGTTCCCAACCATGCAGGACTGCTCACAAGCTTGAAGGGCTCCTGCAAATAAAAAGGGCTCATTCTGCAAGAACGACAGCAGGAAAAGCTGCTCAAACACAAGATGAAAGCAATCTGGCCTTGACAACAAATGTGCTATTCCAAAATTAACTGTTTTACAAGAACATTGTCAACTCAAGTTACTAGACTTAGCCTTACTCGGATCAGAGAATGGTCCTTTGTTTCTTCATCTTTGTACACAACCTAGTGCACCAAGGGCCTGAGCTTCAGGTTATGACAGTGTAACTGCTGCCTTTGAAAGTAGCAACAGAAGGGTGAAGGTATTTGGAAAACAAATCTTGGACTACATTAAAAAAAAAATACATATTCCTCACGAAAGGGACAAAACCCAACACACTGTTGGTGGAGAGGGGGAAACCAACAAAAACAACCCTAAATAACTCCAGAACCTCTCTAGTACACTGAAAATGTTTGGTGACTGTTATCCAAACTCTTCTGAGCAAGCAATAACTCAAGGTACTCAAAGAATCCAGGACTTTTTGAGAACAAGAATTCTTATTTCAAAGCAAACACTAACAGCAAGGTGCATTTCTTTAAGCCTCTCACAAATATCATTAGACATTTAACAGTAAATGAGGCATCCAGCTAGTTATGTGCACTTGTCAGCATGTGACAAATGTTCTTCCAGCGGGATGATACATCACCTGGGCTGCGGCAATGATGCAAAGTCTCCCACTGTGTTCGTAATGTGAGATGCACCTTGAGGGGAAAAAAAAAAAAAAGGAGTAGAGTGGAGGTGCTGAGCTGAAACTTCCTACACACACGAGTTTTGCAAATGCAAATTTGCATCTCTGAAACAAGATGTCCATCCATGACGACAGGGCAAAATCTGTCACTAGTGGGAGGTTTATAGGATAAGGGTACCAGGCAACACACCTCAGAAAGTCATCTTTCAACATAGAAAGTTACTTAGAAATCCTTTCAGGTTTTTCCTCTCGTTTCTCTTTGGCAATCTACAGTAAGTTCCCATTAGCAACTAAAAGTATTAACCAAATTAAATGTGATTTCTTTGACCTATATATCATTTCCTTTTGGTTTTCTAACGGGAGATTAAGAAACAATGAAAGGACAAAGCCAAGCTAGGAGTGCACACTGAATTAGATTGCATAGCATCATTAAAAAAATGCAAATAGGATGGCAAAATCATCAGTTATCAAGTAGGAAACTTGGGAGATGTGGGAGTTTTTGAGTGCTGAGACATGCATATTACATGCATACATCCATGACTAAAGTGCCCTTCATGTTCTAAAGATGAAGTTTAATAGATTCTTTTACTCTCTTCCTCATTTCCCAAAAACATGACTTTTACATATTTTCTGTTAATATTGTTGAACAATGATCACACTGAATTAAAAGGATAAGGGTTTAGGGGTTTTTTTTAATCTCTAATAAAAAAAAAATCAGCAAGAGTTGGTACAAGCTCTATATCCACATACTGCTTGCGTCATAGACTTTGGCTGGCTTATTGGTCACAAGGCACTCAGCTGCCATGGGAGTCATCTGTGGCTGGCACTCATGAGAAAACAGGCCACAAATTTTAGAGCGTTTGGTACTTCATGAAAGCAGTTCTTTCATTCTTACATGGAACATGTAGCTCACATCAAGGAAGTATTAAGCAAAATTTTCTTATTAGCCACAGAAAACAGACATGTTTCAACCACATAGTTTGCAGAACTGAAGAGCTCAAAGCCAACTTGTGACTCACAGTGACAGTCTTAAAGTGATGTAGAAAGATAGCTTTGCACTCACAACAAAAATTCATCCACTTCTTTCTGACCAGGTTGTTTATTCTCTGTGTCATCCAGAAATGCCAGACTGCTGCTCTTCCTTTAAACACTATGGCTTCTATGCTAGTAGAAGTGCTGACAGATATGTTATGGGGCATACGGAAACTAGAGCCCAGTTCACCCACCCACAGCCAGCACTTGCACCACCAGCACTCAGCAACCACCACAGAATTTTGAAATAAAGGAAAATCCCCAGAAAAATCACGCTGTCAATGTTCTAATTCCTGTTCTCTGATTATGATCTGCAAGGAAAATGTAGGAAAACAAAAGGAACTACTTAAGGCGTAACCTATTCTTCTGTTAGTCTTTCTGCCCTGCTATAACAACAGGAAGACTTTGACCAACTTCCAGTGAGCTTTGGATAGCATTTTGTTTTAATTTCAGGTCCCTGTCTTAAACATTTACTAGTACAACTGCAACTGCAGTTTGGCTGTTAAGACTAAAATATACCCTGATGCCAAGAAGGACACCACACATAAGGCACCATTTTTCTGCTCAAGCCTACACACTTTATAATCTAGTCAATTTACCTGGTTGATTTTTTTGGTTGTTGTTGTTGAAAATTAGTTTTGAATCATAAGAACCAAGGTCAAACTTGTTAAAGTTTATTTTTCCAGCATTTTCAGACCTATAAATCAACAGGGAATATACTGCAAAGCTCACAAACAGCTTCAGTTTCAACAGTGAATTTTGAAACAGTAGAGTATCAAGAGACCTTCACATGCTGGACTATTTTCTGGCTCAGTTGTGTGACTCCTCTGGGCCATGCTGCTTTGCACTGCTGGGACAGCAAAGCTTGATTATGCTAATTAGAGTGAGAAAGTAAATGGAGATCTTGCTTAACTAACAAACCTAGCCCTCAGACAATGTGAAACACGTTTATTTGGAAACCTACCAAAGTCTCTGACAGGTTTTCGCAAGAGACATGGAGCAAATCAGAAAGCTGCAATGCAGGTCACTGGTTTGCAAATAAGGATGCCATACACCCCTGTAAAGTCTTGGCAATGCTCCCAAGGGGGCACCTAGTGTAAATTGTATGCTATTTCCCCAGCCACTCACAACTACAGAGGTGTTGACCCATCACCTACATTTAATTCAGCAATGAACTGTAACCAAAAGAGGAGAAAATCTGACTGGTGATTTACATTGCAGAAAGCTAAAGATGCTGAACTTCCCCTGACCAATAACAGGAGATTAAGAGGGTAGAGCGCTCCTTTCAGCCCAGCACTTGCCTAAAGTTAGCTGTGTAAAAAAGGGGACATAAAGCACGGCTCTGCAAGCAAAGTAGGTTCAACCAGTCTTGATTAACTGATCACAAAACCTCTACATGCTCCATGCTATGTCGGTAGCACATTACAGCAAGTGCTCCAGGCCTTACTTATGCAAACATCCAAGTGTGCCACCACCAAAATACTGCCTGTAAGAAAAAAAGAATTAACCACTCTTCAAATGACCCAAGGTGATAATTAATGACACAGCTGTTGTTTCCAGGTCCTGCACTGCTACCAACAGCCACTACCCTGCATGGTGCAAATGGTAACACACATGAGAAAGAAGAGCAATTTGATAAAGGAAAGGCATTAGCCTTATGCAAGTAGTAGCATAGTGAAAAAATAACCTTACAGCATTACCTTTTAGTAAGGAAGCACTCAGAAGTCTACATTCAAACCAAGTACCTGAAACATTAGTTTGTTTGAAAGCATTATCAGTCCTAACTGACAGAGTCATTTCTAGCTAAATATTCTAAACTAGACTTTGCATAAGCATGTAAGAGTCTCAGATGAAAAGCATTCGAGCCCAGCAGGCGAATGTCTCACCACCTTGGGAACCCTGCAAGAGATTCAGCTGAGAGGCAAGTTATGGAAACCTTCACCTATGCACCATGGGGTTCAGGCTCAGACTGCACACACCAGCTCCTTCCAAAAACTGGCATGCAGTGCATGAGAAAAGATAAAGATCTGCTCATCCATAAATCAAAAAATGAACTCACCCTGTGGATGCTCCCGGGTCCTACAAAGTTTCATCTTTGTTCCTGCCATTGTAACTCTTCTGTGCATCGACTGTATTTGGCTACCAATTATGAAAAATCTTCAGTATTAGCCACAGTAGTTTTCTTTGCTGTCACTCGTTAAGGGAGTACAGTACACATTCTTCAAAAAGTATAGCCTTGGACTTGCAATGTCTCTTCTGATTTAGGCAGGTGTGAAGAACCAGATGCGATTTGGGAGCTGAAAGTCAGTGCCTAAGTCAGCCCCCAACCAGGCAGTTTGAGAAAAATGTACCACACAAGCCAAGGTGAGACTCTCAGCCTTGGTGCTATCCTCTCACCTCACATCCTCTCAAGTGCCAGAGATTGAGCCCAAGGGGCAGCAGAGGCAGGAAGAGGCACCAGAGATTCCCAGTCTCTTACTGCCTTTCCTTCCTCATCTCTCATCAGAATTTTCCTGTCTCCTTGATACATCAGAGACCATATTGCATTAACTTTTAGGATACACTACTACTATAAAATTCATTTTTTCTCAAGGTCTTACATAGTCTTCCCATTCCCAGATGAATAGAATTGGGATGCCAACTATATATGGATCCCTCAGCCCACCCTCCATGCAGAGAAGCATTCTGCTTCCAAACAGATTTCATTCAAACAACATAAAGGGCATGGCCCCCTTGAAACCCAGCAACGAAGCCCTGCTGCAAGCAGTTTATGACATAGGGCTCAAGTTGACCAAAAACTTCCATAAGCAAATCATAGTTTTACTGTCTCCCATTCAGCATTCAGATGTGAGTCAGTGAAAAAAGATGAAATTTTAGGTAGAAACAAGATGGACCAAGGAGTATGGAAAGAACAACTCATAGAGAATAAAAGAGGGTCTGAAAGCAGAAAAAAACAAACATCAATCACTGGAAGTTACTTAAATCATTCTTTCTCATTATTACATTACAGGAAAAACAGAATTTTGGGGTTTTTTTTTCAGTGCTGAGAAATTTGAGTTGGACTCTTACTCAAGAAGTCAATGCAAACCCAGAGTAACACTGTTCGCTTCAAGAGAAATTCTCTGCATTTCAGCACGAGCTCTTAAGAGTAAACTAAAACGCAGGTATATACAGTCTTCTCTCATATGGAATGTCCCCTCCTATAGCTATATGTTCAATTAAACATGCAGAATCAAAATAACGCTAGAATAAGTGTCAGACAGTGACTAACAGGAAAGATCCCAAAAGAATTGTTACATTCCTTTTGCACCTTACTTTCATGTACATCACGACAGCTCACGCAAGCATACAGCAGTGTCCCAGGCAGGGTTAGATGGATTTGTGGACAACAGGTCAGCAGACAAATGACAAAGGCAACGGGCAGGGATGGTCCCTCTAACATCACTAATTCCACAGTTTTGAATGCTGATGAGTAGGAGGCAAAAAGACTGCAAATGTAGTGAAGGCTGGAGGCAAAGGCCTGGGCAAATCATCGGACCCAGCAGGGAATTCAGTGTGTTTTTCCTATTCACGTCTATCTCCCTAATGTTATTGTACAATTTTACTGTGTATGAACTAAGAGGCTGCCTTCATGGGAAATTCTTGGACAATTCACTATTATTTACAAATCTTTTTCCTACTGCATTTGCTGTATTCCTAATATTTATATCCCTCTTTACATACCTAGTCTGTTATAGTACCAGCATGGGAGGGGGCCTAGATTTTTAGGTACATACTTTTTGTGCAAACCTGTACATTTCAGATCATATCTTTTGCTGTTGTGAGTCCTGCAGGATCTTCTGTAGTTGACAATGGGGCCATCTCCATCTTCAGTAGGACTGCAAGAACTTGCATAAGCAAAAGATATGAGAAATCTGGTCAAACAACAAGTCAAGGGGAAGCAAAGCAGAGTGTTTTACTTTTTTAAGCCATGTATTTAGTGGGGATACTTTTTAATCTTATAACACCAGTATTTGTTCTCCTTAATCTCTGTTGTTACCCACACAGCTACTGCTCCATCTTTAATACAGACCAGTTTGAGGCACAGGTGGATCCTGAGCTGTGTACCTTGTCATCCAAAATTTTTTAGAAACATTGGTTTTGTGCCAGTCAAGTACCAAACCATAGTCTGGGCCTCTATTTACTGCTGCCTTTGGGCAAGAACAGGCAAGATTATCTGGCTGTTCCTTTAAGGGCGCTGAAAGTGAATGCTGAAATTAAGCCAGCTGGAAATGCTTTCAAAGGAGATGTCATCAGAGCAAGCTGAAATACCAGAAGAACAGGAAAAGCACAGAACCCGGAGACTACTAGCTGCAATACACATAGACAGCCAGAAGAGAGACTGGAAATACTAAAAGGGCACCTTTCCCTTGGCAGTAGGAAAGGAAGAGCACCGGCAGACAAGGTATGATTATATATGAACTTCAGAAATAAGAAATCCTGCAGTGAAAGAGGGAGTAAAACAGGGAGCAGCCAGGTGGGCAACTGGGGGTCTGGCTCAAGCTTGTGGGAGATGAGCTGACAGCTTGGCACTGACCAAGAATTGGTGGGGGAAACAAGGAGCAGCGGATTGTTCTGCTGCAGAACGTCACAAAGGCATCCCACAACCTCTCCAGAAGTTGATAAAACACTAGAGTTATAGAAGACTAACCATAAGGGAGGACTGAGAGGAAACAAGTTGGATCCCTCCTTCTTGAGCACCACAGTGCAGATCTCCATCAGAGGCTTGTGGTCATGACTGCAGAAAGGCACAGTTATATCATCGGAGCTGAGCTGAGCCCTTCAGGTGGCCAAGGCTGGGGTGTGAGGTGAGCTCACACCCCACTGCAGCCTGAGCAGCACCCACTCCCCTTCACCAGAGGCAGAGGGGGCAGCCCCTGAAAGTGCTCAGCCCACTGCATTTCCCAGCTCAGCACCAGAGGCAGGTTTTTTCTGTGTAGCTGCTTAAATCAGGTGGGAAACTCCTTGTCTGACTTGTCTGGCAGCCTAACACAGGCGTCTCAGAGGGTAAATCTACAGAACAGAGGTACATGTCTAGCTAAAAGCACAAACAGTGCATGGGCTGGGAGTGGTGGGGTGCAGCAACCAGGGCACACCTAAAGTTTTACTGTTCACAGCTCAAAACAGGGGTTACTGCACAAGATGGCACAGCCTTGACACTGACTGGCAGCATCAGCGGTGCAGCACACAGCACCCCATGAGCCAGTGCCTCCCCACTGGCACTCCAGGGTTGGTGTGCTGGCAACAACCTCTGGTCTGCCACCTTTGTGGGGGCACAGTGCTTTAACTCTGCATAGAGATGTCATGATGGGCTAGGAAACTTAACCAGCAGCCATTTGGGAAGCAAGACTTTCCTCAGGAGTGTAACAAGCTCAAGAACCCCACTGAAGTGCATCTACACCAATGAACGTGGCATGGGCAATAAACAAGAGGAACTAAAAGTCCTTGTAAGGCAAGGAGACTATGATGTGATTGCCACCACAGAAACGTGGTGGGACAATTCACACAACTGGAGTGCTGCTATGGCTGGTAATAAGCTCTTCAGGCAGGACAGGTAAAGAAGGAGATGAGGTGGGGTAAGCCTCTATGTCAGGGAGTGTTTTGACAGCCTGGATCTTGATTATGGTGATGACAGGGTCGTGTCTCTATGGACACTCAGAGGAGCTAGCAAGCAGGCAGATATCGTGGTGGTCTGCTATAGACCACCTAGCTAGGAGGAGGAGGCTGATGAGTTATTTTATAAACAATGGGAGAAGTCTTGCAATCACTAGCACTTGTCCTTGTTGGGGACTGCACATTAGTGGATATCTCCTGGAAATACAATATGGCAGAGAGGAAGACAACTTCCTGACTCAACTGGTGAGTGACCTGACTAGGGAAGGTGCCCTGCTGGACTTCTTGTACAGAGAAGGACTTGTGGGAGATGGGAAGGTTGGAGGATGCCTGGGGCATAGTGATCATGAGTTGGTAGAATTCTTAGTTCTAGAAGTAAGAAGGGAGGTCAGCAGAACAGCCACCATGGACTTCTGTAGGGCAGACTTTGGACTGTTCAGAAGGCTGCTTGATAAGGTTCCATGTGAGACTGCCCTTAAGGACAAAGAAGACCAGGAGGGCTGGATGCTCTTCAAGAAAGAACTCCTGGTAGTTCAAGAACTCCTGTGAACCAGAAAAAGGAGTCAGCAAGGAAGAAAGCCTGCTTGGCTGTGTGGCCAGATCTGGGTGGACATCATAAAGAAGAGGAAAGTGTATGAGCTTTGGAAGAAGGGTAGGTGTCTCGGGAAGACTACGGGGAGAAAGTAAGATTACATAGACAGAAAGTCAGAAGGGATAAACCCAACTAGAACTCAGACTGGCCAGTTCTGTGACAGATAATTAAAAAAATCTTTCTACAGATACACAAGTAGTAAAAGGAGGGTCAAGGAGACTCTCCAGCCATTACTAGGTGCAGGGGGAACAAAAGTGACAAGGGATGAGGACAAGGCTGAGGCACTTAACTCCTTCTTTGCCTCAGTATTTAACAGTAAGGTAGGATATTCCCTAGATATTCAGCCTCAGGAGCCAGCAGACAGGGAGACAGAGCAGAGCACAGTTCCCACAATCAGTGTGGAAATGGTTAGAGACCTGCTCGGCCAGTTAGATATTCACAAGTCCATGGGGCTGGATGGGATCCACCCAAGGGTATTGAGGAAGCTGGCAGACAAGCTTGCCAAACCCCTTTCCATCATCTACCAGCAGTTCTGGCTGACTGGGGAAGTTCCACTTGACTGGAAGCTGGCAGATGTTACACCCATTTACAAGGGAGGAGGATCCAGGGAACTACAAGCCTGTCAGTCTGACCTCAGTGCCGGGGAAGATCATGGAGGGGGTCATCTTGGGTGCCATCTTGAAGCACATGCATGATAGCCAGGGGATCAGGCCCAGGCAGCATGGGTTTACAAGAGGTAGATCCTGTCAAACTAACCTGACTGCCTTCTGTGACAAGGTGACCCGCGTAGTGGATGAGGGAAGGGCTGTGGATGTGGTCTCCTTGGATTTTCATAAGGCATTTGGCACAGTTTATCACAGCATTCTGCTTGAGAAACCGGCTACCACTGGCTTGGACTGGTGCACCCTCTGATGAGTTAAAAACTAGCTGGATGGCCAAGCCCAACAAGTGGTGGTCAATGGAGCCAAATTCAGCTGGAGTCTTGTCCCAAGTGGCGTCCCGCAGGACTCAGTCCTGGGTCCAGTTCTGCTCAAAATCTTTATCAATAACGTGGATGAAGGGATAATGTTCTCCCAATAAGTTTATGGATGACATTAAGCTGGGAGGAAGTGTCGATCTGCTTGAGGGTAGAAGGATCTTCAAAGGGACCTGAACAGGCTGGACCGATGGGCTGAGACCAGCAGAATGAAGTTCAATAAAGCCAAGTGCAGATAGAGACCTTCACTTGGGACATAACAACCCCATGCAGCACTA
>VXBZ01002418.1:12400-22977 GCA_013399135.1 Heliornis fulica
AGAAAGAACTGTTGGGATGTGGAACAGGCTGCCCAGGTAGGGGGTTGAGTCCCCATCCCTGGGTGGATTTAAAAGATGGGTGGACGAGGTGCTGATGAATATGGTTTAGGAGAGGACAGGTACGGTTGGACTTGCTGATCTTAAAGGTCTTTTCCAACCTAGTCATTCTGTGATTCTGAGCCCCAAGAATACAGCACTTTGTCTAGCTTGCCGCTCAGGCTGTAGGGCATTCTGAAAGGATCCAGGAGACCTTCTGCCTTTGGGGCACTCAACCTGCCAGAGGAAAAGCAAACATGGCAAGACCTGAAACAGACTGGAGCAGAGAATCTAGGCTGGGAAGAAAGTAAAGAACATTAACTCTGAGAATTGAGTTATTACAGTGCTTGAGATGCTCTTTATCTCCCCTCTTCTTAATGACTTTCTCAGAACCTCTCAGTACCACGCAAACTCACGTGACATTAGGGTGCTGTAACAATTTAATGATTATCATGTGAAAGGAAAGTGAGCGGATGTTATGGTGACTAAGTGATCATGATCCTGGGAAGGGCCAACACTGGTCCTGCCAAAGCCCTGTTTGCAGCAGAAGATATTACAACAGTTTGGAAGGGAGGAGGGGCAGAAATGTTTCTCGATGCACTCCGATGTGTCTCTCTCATATTCCTCCCACACACGTTTTTCCTTTGCTGGGATCATCTTGCCCTCTAGTGGTCCCCACTGCTGACACATTTTGCTGTAAATCGTGTCACATCATTGTTTTTAGCCATTATGCCTAAAGTGAAATAATTTGAATTCCCTTTGACCCATTTCTTAGTGCATCAGACCATTAGTAAAATGTTCCATCATTATATGAAGTTAGAAAAGAAGATGCATAATTCCTGCTGCCTTATACATTATATATCACACCCTGGTGATGGTCCTCTGCCCATCTGATCTGGAGTGATGTAGTCAACAGGTATATTAATTATTATTTTGGCTGTTCTGGAAGGGATCTTCCTCCATATCTTAAAGTTTGAGGAAGAACACTGCCTGAAAAATAACTGATTTTTAAGAATAAAATTTTTGTCTTAAAAAAAAAAATTGCTCTCAGGGCACAAATGGATAAAATTCAAAAGCAGTGCGATGGAAATCCCAGTTGGTCATACACACTCTCCAGAAGGTTCCAGAAGATAAAATGTACACAGTTAGATTCCTGACATTGCCTACACCAACATGAAACATGAAATATGGCCTAGTGTCCATTGCGTGCTCCCAGTTACACACATTTTGACTTCTCTTTGGGCTCTTTCCAGCAGATTTATAAAGTTTTATTTATTCCCTAAGTCTCAGCTAGAGACCACAAATCTTTTCTGTATATTTAAATTAGAATGCCTGTATCCAAACCAGAGTTCTGATATGGCTGATTCCAGCTGAGGATCTGGCTTGACATCTTTCTGTATTTCTTAGCAATTCTGATTTACTAGGCTCCAGAGTTCCTTTTTCATCTTAACAGGAAAGCCATGCACATCTAGGAGGCAAAGGAGAAAAAACAGCAACTGTGAACTAGTTACCTGTCATTCAACAAGGTGGTTGGCTGTGATCAGTCATGGTGTTAAGAGAAATCTGCCTTCAGAGAAAAAATCTTCCTGTGGTTAGCTTGGTTGGTGCAGATTGCATGACAGTGTATTTTGCCTCCCAGTTAAAGATCTTCCAAGTCATTCCTCATACATTATCTACAAAGAGAAACAGGAGACAGACATAAGGAAGCTGCTCATTTGAAAGTTCTGAAGAAAAATGTTCTCCAACTGCTAACCTGTAAAGAGCACTCCTTTGCATTAGAGACCACACAGTTTTATGATACTGTTTATGTAAGCACAAATATTTGTGTTTACATAAACAATATCATTCCTTTAACCAACTTCCTCCACAACTTTGCTGCAGAGGCCATGGGCTGCTGGAAGCAAGAGAAAAGCAAAACCTGGACTTTCCCTACCCTGGAGAAAAGCAAAACCTGGACTTTCCCTACCCTGATCATCTGCCTCTATGGGTTCTTCTACATGATGAAACCATCAGAACCTTTCCTTACACCCTATCTAACAGGACCAGATAAAAACTTGACCATAGAAGAGGTATGGTTGTCTTCTGCCTTTGTTTTTACTGCTGTGTATAAAAGAAATTAAAAAAAAACCAAAAACCAAAACTTTAAACAAAGCTTTTAAAGATAAAAGCTATAAAAAGCTCAACTGTAGCCAACTTTGGCAGGTAACAATTTGCAACCCAGGGCATAAATAAAAGATACATTTAATGGATTTAAGATCCATCTGCCTGCTCAACAGTCTCATGCCACATCAGTATGGTTATATATTTTATGAATTCTTTCAGAGTAAAACACTTCCCCCGACAAAGGGAAGGTTTTAAAATAAACCAACTTCCTTTCCCAGAATCAACAACAGATTTCCTCTTCTCTACTAGGTTACCAACCAGATTTTCCCAGTTTGGACATACTCCTACCTTGCACTCCTTTTCCCAGTCTTCCTGATTACAGACTACGTGCGCTATAAGCCCATCCTCCTCCTCCAGGGCATCAGCTTCATCATCACATGGCTCTTGCTCCTCTTCGCACACGGACTGGCGGCCATGCAGGTGGTGGAATTCTTCTATGGCATGGTGACAGCCACCGAGGTCGCCTATTACGCCTACATCTACAGCGTCGTCAGCACCGATCACTATCAGAGAGTGACGAGCTATTGCAGAAGTATCACTCTGGTTGCAGCCACCGTTGCCGCCGTGCTGGGACAGCTCCTGGTTTCCTTAGCACACGTATCCTACTTCCACCTCAACGCCATTACTTTGGCTTCCGTGTCGCTGGCATTCGTGTGCTCCTTTTTCCTCCCAGTGCCTCACAAGAGTATGTTCTTCCACAGGAAAGAGGGCTCCCAAACCCTCCCAGAACCCCACAGAGCCGTGGCCACACTCAGCTCTGAGCGGCCGTCGTCGGGCTGCTGCGAGGACAAGAGCTCGGTGGTGTCTGCTCACGGGGGGCCAGCGCCTGAACCGCGGGCTGAGAACGCCAGGCCCCAGCATCACGTGCTCAGAGTGCTGCTGCAGCTTTGCAAGGACTTGAAGGATTGCTACAGCTCGAGGAAACTGCTCTACTGGTCTCTCTGGTGGGCTCTGGCTACGGCAGGCTTTAACCAGGTTCTGAACTACATCCAGGTGCTGTGGGACTTCAGAGCTCCCTCCCACAGCTCGGCAGTGTACAACGGAGCTGTGGAAGCAATAGCCACTTTCCTGAGTAAGTTGGTGTCTGAGCATGGATCACAAAGGCAGTCTCTGAAGTTTAACTGTGTAGCACTTTTAAAGGGCCATTCCACTGCACATGCTCCAGGAAGGCAGTGTGTGCATTGTGCAGTCTGCACCTAGTTCCTCGATGTACAGAACAGTTCAAACATAAGCTGTGCTACTTTTCTTTAGGGCTGGGACACCCAACTTCAGCACACCTGTATGTGGAGACCATATAAGTGACACAGACTTTATGTACAATCACAGAACACTGTGGGTTGGCAGTGACCTCAAAGCCCATCTGGTCCCAACCCCCTGCCGTGGGCAGGAACACCCTGCACTAGCCCAGGTTGCCCAAAGCCCCAAAGATGGGGCTTTGGGCAACCTGGGCTAGTGCAGGGTGTGTAAGTTGGATGTAAAGCTGTGTCTGCCCCCTCTCTGGCAGAGAGGGGACAGACACAGCTTTACATCCAGCTACTAAATCCATTGAATGGCATCTGTCTTTCTTTTGATGAGGCTCTGGGGTTTGTTATTTCCCCCAAACAAAGCGAAAGCGTGGCAAAGGTGACACAGATTCTGTAACAATGGTATCAGCTTACACAGATGAGAAATGTTTTTCATTAATTACACAAAAAGTACAATCCTCCCATTAAAAGCTCTTTTTTTAGTGATATACTCTAGTGCAGCAGGATAGAAGGAGAATTTAAGTCACTCTAAGGTTTGCAGCAAAAGGTCTTCCTGAATTCATTACACTACTGATGTAACCATTATGCTTTTACACTGGAAGCGGATGCCCACACCACATAAGCAATATGACCAAAAGGCAATGTCAGAGAACACCACCCTGATTTGGCAGAGTTTCACATTTTCATATTGTGCTGCTGTAGAGAACTTGCACAAGACACTGGGGAGTGATCCACTGGCGAAAATAAACATGTCTGCATCATACCTGGTCATTCAGGTTACCCTTACAGTCATTAAGGCGAAAGAGATACCTTTAAGGTTAAACTTACTCTCATCTTGAGTTAGGAAACAGTATACCAGCTGAATAATGCATTAGAAGCACTTAACTATTGTAGTGTCTGCCCCCTGAATCCCCCTTTCTCATAGAATTGCTTATTTCTCTACGTGGAGGTGCAGAAATTTTAAAATTTGTATGAGCCCCCTATGATGGGTAGGCAGGTGGCATACCTTCACAACAGACGTGTCTTTGTAGGAGGCTCACCAAAAGCAAACATGGTGTATCCTTCTAATTTCCCTGAAAACATTTGATACCTCACAGAGCTCCCTTTTTTCTGACAGTTTAGCCCCTTTATGGGGGGCTTATATATATACATAAGACAGCACAGACCTTAGCTGGTAGGCTTACTACCTTAGCTATGAAGTAAGCTAGTAGAAGCTAGAATAATTGTTCTTCTTGAGGCCCAAACCGTGTTCCTAATTCTCTCCCTAGAGATAGATGCTGGGTAGAGACCGCTAAATAATAGATCCTTATACATACAAGTTTATCGTGTGAAGTGGAATAAAATATTAAAGAAGGAACAGCAGAACCTTGATTTATGCAGTTGTCTAAAAATGACCAGTCATCTGCACAACTTCAAAAGTAGTTAGAAATTCAAAACACTTCAGAACTACTTTGCCTCAGTATCCAGCATTGCCTTTCAGCATGAGCTGAGGGTAGCCAGACTGGGTGATACATAGAAACAATACAGCACTTACATGTTGGGTTGTTGTTTTTTTTTTCTAGGTTCAATAACATCTTTCTCAGTACAATATATGAAAGTTAACTGGGACCTTTTTGGAGAACTGGCTTTAGGAATCTTCTCTGCAATAGATGCTGGTTCTCTATTTCTCATGCACTTCACTACCAACATTTGGGCGTGTTACACCAGTTATCTCATTTTCAAAGCATGCTACATGCTCCTCATAACAATAGCAACGTAAGTACAATACTTTACAGTGCTGCCATTACGCACAGAATACTAACCCTACTTTGTTTACTTTTGGGTATCCCTCCTCAGAGGTAGCTGACATAGCTAGACACAACTGTTTAGGTAAAGACAAGGTCACTTGTCTAGGTTAGGGGTTTTCTTGTTATTCTAAAGCATGAAAGAAAAAAATCAAAAGGACACTGAACATTTTGCTAGACAGAAATTAAACAGGGTATAAGGTATCTTTATAACTAAAGGCAATGGTAACAGAAAAACATGGAAGCTATTTTCCTCCTTCCTGGCATGGAAGATGCAGGAAAAACAGATGTGAAAAACAGGAGCAAATACCCCTTGACAACCATCCTTTAAATCCCCTTATGTCCAGGCCACCTTGCTAATACACTTTTTATCATGCCACGAAATGCATGAATGAAGAAAAGATTTAGCATAGAGCATTCCCCAACATAACTTAATACATATGATCCTTAATAATACTCTGATGTAAAGAAGGAATAAAAGAGAATGTCGGACATATGAACCCAGACAAGATCTCTTAGGAAAGAAAGTTATTCTGTTGTGAGAAATAGGCAAATATAAACAATGTAAATAAAAAAAAGATAACATTGTTTAATAAATAGAACATGTTTTCATTACACCACTTACTGCATGGAATGTCATTTGACATACCATACTATTCCATTAACAATAATACCAGATGTGTTTTTATGTTAAAACCCAAAATCATTCAGATACCGTTGTAAAAAACTGCTAAAAACTATAATACGAGACAAGATTGTGCTTATCTTGAAAATTGGGGATTCACTTTATGTCATTCATTTTAGTGCATTGTTTGTTCATTATAGTGGATCACACATGTATTATTTCAACATTCTAAGAAAAAAAGTAATCAAAAGTAAATTCTTATACAACTTTGGAGGTAACAATTGAAAAAGTGATTATTGGCAAAAAAAAAAAGATATTGCAAGGAAAATCTAGAGGCTCTTGACAGAAAAAAAAACCCAAACAGTATGCTACTGCCACTGCCAAACCACAAAGCAAAAGAAGTGATCAACATCACAGGAGAGTTGGTTAGAAAATATCCATAGTGACCTTCTAGTCTGAGCTCCCATCCAGGAGACAACTCCTGCCAGTGACAGATCAGGTCATAGTTTGTCTGGTGAGAGCCTCCAACCATGGAGACTTTACAACCTGTCTCACACAGACAACGAAAGTAGAGAAGGAACAAAGGGGAAGGTTAAACAGATCTGATATTTTACTAGATAAAGTAGATCACCTAAGAACACGTTTTGGAAAAGCAACACAAAGAAGTGCAGAACCACCAAACTACACTATGATAGACAAGACTTTTTTTTTTTTTTTTGTTAAAGAAAGCAAGGAAGCAGACAAACAAACAAGTGAAGTACTGTTTACTCCATCCTTGATATACTATCTGCATGAATCATTTCTCTTCATGAGCTAAATAGAGAGCAACAGCTTTACAGCCAGTGTGAAGTAACTGACCTGCCCGTCTCGCCTTAGATTCCAGATTGCAGTCAATCTGAGCATGGAACGCTATGCCTTGTTGTTTGGATTCAACAACCTCAGCGCGCTGGTGATCCAGACCATTCTTACAGTAGTCGTTGTGGATTCAAGAGGCCTGGGACTGGACATAATAACTCAGGTAAGTGCTTCTGTTAACTTCCTACTTACTGCTTAGCCAATTTCTAAGTTTACAATGAAAGAAACTGCTATGCAAAAGGTCAATTTAGTTCTTGTTTCTACAGAAATCTAGGCATCTCGCTCTTTCCTTGTACTGGCTATCATTCTTTCCTTTTGCCTTTTAGTGCAGCATACAGATGCTTGTCTTTTTCAAGTTTTAAAGGCAGATACACCTGAATGTAAATAATCAGGCCCTGCTACTTGACCAGCTTTTGCCAATTAATAGGATACCAAATAACATCTCTGCCCAAAAATTCAGGCTGGTCTTCTCAGATGTAGAATCAGCATAACCACGTTATTAGGAGAGCTCAAGACCACAAAGCACAGCCTGGATTACTGGAGTTATTTTACATCAAGTGAAAAGGACACCTACCTCCTAATTCCAGCTTAGGAGTAAACCTGCTCTGTATCAGAGAGTTAGAACAGAGTTTTCTGCCCATAGTTTGGGCACTTAATTTGGGCTATCCTGTCTCACCACAGTGCCCCCAACTTCAGTCAGCCCGATTCCACTCATGCTGGAGTCAACTGAAATGTACTGACTTCTGCATGTTCTCAGATGGGATCTCTGCTGAGGCAGCTTCCTGCTCCCACAGATTTGAAGACTAAAGCTGTTCAGATATTCTGCAAAGAGAAAGACAAAAGTTACTTTTAACAAATTAAAGATTGAATTAAACACTAAAAATTAAAACTTTTTAACTGAGGACAGGAACACGTAGGACATCACAGATAGCCTTGCCACTGTTCTTAGAAATACTGATACAAAGTCACGGTATATTTACTGAAGCCAGTGTGGCAACAGTACTGAAACATGCAAATAAAAGCAAAAAAAGAACCAATTCAGACTCCTCACATTATTAATGACTGTATGGTAATTAAGCTACTTTTACATTTTGCATTAACAGGAAAAAATGCTGTTCCTATCTTCCTCCTGCCCCGGTGTTAATATTAAGAGGCATAAGCATTAGAAGCAAGGGGCAGATCTTAATTTCTCCAAGATCTGCTGTTTGCTGGAAAAGCTAAGATTTTACTTAAACACAAAGCAAAAACCTGGAACACAGCAAAACTGTGCCAGAAACAAGTATACAAATAACGGAGTGTCTGTCATCTCCAGAAGTAGCATTTCCCTAATGTGCTTTTCATTAATTATTCTGCCTTTTTCTCTCCTCCTCCCAGTTTTTCATTTATGGCAGCTACTTTGCAGTCATAGCTGGGATTTTCTTGATCAGAAGTATTTGCATGATTATCTCAAGCAAATGCAAAAGGAAAATAGCAAGATCTTGCAAGAAACACCTGAACCATGCTGAACACGAATCAAAAGAGCAGATTATAACTGGCTACACGACATGGCTGTAGGAGTCAGGCAGGCTCACATGGCCAGGCCCTCATGGGAAAAGAGCTCCTACTACAGCAAGGAGGGAAGAGCCGTTCCAGATGAACGTACAACGTACAGCCCTGAAAAGCTGCACTGAATCATTACAGCCCTTCATTATGACATATGCCAGCTAAGAGATCACTGTGATAGCACTGTGCCAAGAAGAAAAGTTGCTTTAGATTCTTATTTACTTGCCTATAAATAACTTAGCAGCAGTAATTTATATGCAAGAACCCAGTAACCACCTTGGGATCCCAGTGTGCAGAATAGCAAAGATCACTTCACCCTGTCTGTCTTGTTCTAGCTCTTACCGGGGTGTTGACAAGCTGCTTCCTTGCACCTTTGCTGATGCATGTGGGTGAAGGCTCTTTTCCCCCTTTGCACACACCTTGGTCTGAATCAAGGAAAATGGGATTGTGTTTGCATCATCATATTCTTTCCTCACGACAGGCAATTCGGTGACAGCCTCCTCCCATCTAATTTAAAAGCACATGTCAGACACAGGCCTTTTGCGCACGCAGCTGCGGAAAAGCAGGGTTTGCACAACCTGTCTGAGGAGGTTCACTGAAACACTGCTAAGCCATAATTGTCCCTTGGCCCACATTTGTAAACTACAACCTAAACACTGTACTGAGTCTGTAGCAATTTCAGCCCAGAAGGGAAAAACTTCAGAGTCAGAACACAATGAAAGACACCCTCACAGACACACACTCCTTTTTTTCTGATTCCAGTAGAGTTAAAGTCAAGACTGTCTTCCTGTTTCAACAGGAAAAGAAAAATATAAAGGGATTGAGTAGTATGGACTAAAACCAGAGAAGTATATTGTCGAGAAATTTAGTGGATTTAACACAGGAAAATTCCAGATTAACATAAATATCTGAGAAGATTTATACCTGAAACAAAAAGCTAGCTTATGCATGCTTTTGAGCGCCAAATGGCGGGGGTCCACTGATATTGGCCATGGATTTCACAGGATCAGCATCTCGGAATTTACCAAGAAGCTTCAAGAACTATGGCTTATTTAATCCATCACAAAGGACTGTTAGTCCTGGAGAAAAAAAGAGACTATAAATGAGTTTGCATAGTAAACACCTAATTTAATATGAATTATATCCATATGTTAAAGTTATTTCTGTACTGCGTTTTGCTTCTAGCTTCCAATATCTGCATCTAATAAAACCAGAAAACACATCATTTACAAAATCATTTTTTCTGTAGGGATAGGGGCTGTCATTTGTACAGAAGTGCTTTTTAAACAGTTGTCGCATACTGCAACTATACAAACTTCCCAGAGGTGAGAGCAGGCTGGACAAACAATTAGTTTCAAGTCACAAGAAGAACAATTGGGATTTCACCAAACCAACCTAGGTAATTTGCTAGGCCTTTTGTTTACTACTGTGCACTGTGTGATCATTCTCCATTGTATACTGGCTCTAAGCAGAGCACCTGAAGCAATGCAGTTCTAAGGGTGGGACATGTACTTAGTCTCCACTGAGCAGTGAGTATATTTTGTACTGCAAAACTGAGAGCATGATACTCCTGCCTGAAGAAATGGGGACAGAGAGCAAGAACTATTTTGTTCTACTGTTTCTCCGAGTTAGGAATCTTCTTTTGAGGCATAGCATTAAAGAACCTGTACTAGAAGCTAACTAGAATTTGTGCTTAAGTGAACAACTTGGTATTTCCACCTCCATGGTCTCAAACTGCCTTTGGTACAGGAAGTTAACGTGTGTTCCTCTGTGTAGTATCTGACAAAAAGCAACCAGCAATGTATGAAACTTTTGCTATTATTGAAATAAAATAACAGCAGTAATAAGCTACAGGAAAGGAGACAGAAAAGCTGGTAGAAATAACCATAAAAATTCTTCCATTGTGAACTGGTCAGAGCACACAGCCTTCTGTGTACACGGGATGCAAAGGAACCAAGCAGACACAATGTATTTGGTTCGCAGCTGTAAGGATAAATTCAGAAAACAGATAAAGCTTGAAAAAAAGAAAGATTTATCGCTGTTCTCTTTAATTTTGAAAAGAGATCCTGAGGGTGGGAGTGGAGGGGAACATTTTGGAGCTGTGGGAGGAGTAGGGCAGCAAGAGGGGCAGCTCTCAGGAGTTCAGAGGACATGACACAACAGAGGCAGAAGCAGCAAGAGAAAGGTAAGGCCTTATGTTACCTTGGGTTTTCATCTGCGAATCCGTATTGAGCAATCTGTTAGAGATTTCATTCAGAACAGTAGGATGCCCACATCTGTGGGAGAATAGTTCTTGTCCAATGGTCCCAATCTGGGAAATGCAGGAAT
>VXBZ01002418.1:23019-69363 GCA_013399135.1 Heliornis fulica
GGCACTGGGGAGTTGTTTTATTCCACATTCTTCACATTCTTCTTACTCTTTATCTACTGCCGCTTGATAAACAGAAACCTTGTTTATGGCCCTAACATCCACTTACTTTACCATCTCAGCAAAGGCTGGATTGCTCACGTCTGTTACCAGCTAGAAATCCTTACACACACATCTACCTGTGTTCATTTACATACACACACACTCTTTAAAGAGTGAGAGTTGAGGCTTGGCAGGTTATGGACAAAGCTGGAACCACAGGCTCTGTAGTTCTTCAAGAAAAGGAAACTGAATAAATCCACCTCTCCTAGTAGGTTTTAGTATTACCAGCTTGCCTTTCTCCCAGCCTGGTAAAGCACTGAACATAAATATGAAAATCCAGAGCTAAGCACATCATTCCCCACAGCTACAACCTCCTCTAAATAATAGACACGACCTACTTCCGAAGCATGAGTAGGTTTGGACATACGTCTTCTATGAAGATACAGTCTATCAAGCTGATAAGTCCAGTTCCAGACATCAAGGCAGCAAACAAATTGTATTTTTGTATTGAAATCAAGCCAGTATTAACCAACTGTTATCAGAGAAATGCTCATCAGCAGCCTCCTTTCAGCAGGGCAGCAGACCCACCCAGCAGTATCTTCCCTGGGTATTTTTCTTTTCTGGGAAGTCACTGGTAAAGAGAACAAAAGGCAGAGACACACCTGCCTTCTCTGAACACTTCCCTGCCTGGCTGCACTACACCCTCAAAGCAGCACAAGAAGTTCCCAGACATGTAGAAGAGCAGCTCTGTTCAGTTCACACAGATGCTCAGGAAGGTGCATGGGGGCCCTCCAGCCAGGACTGCAACGTTTGTCCCAGGGTCTTGCTAATAGGGTCAGCTCCATCATTTGATGAGCCTTGGAAGGCATAAGGAGCCCAGTCTACTAAGAAAAACATAACCAAAATAACAAACAAACCATAGAACAAAATAAAAAGGAAAGTAAAGCTCAAGGATTTCTCTGAAGCAGGTCTGTTGATTTGTAGCTTACAAGCTAGATTTAAAACCTTCTTTGCTATCTGCCTTTCAATAACAGGTTGGCCCTTCTAAAGAAGTAATTCCTGGGCAACTAATAGCTTGAGGTAATCAGTGCCCTACCTCCAAACACCCCCAGAAAAGCCAGGGCAGTCAGAAGAGACTCTGTGAGTCCAGTGGCCACTGCACTATGCAGCATCAGCCCAAGCTGTAAAATGGGTGCACTCTGCCTTATCCATCAGTTGGAGACCAGAGCTTTTAAAGGTATTTATTAACACTAAAGTGCAATCAAATGAATGCTTTCTTGCCATGTCAGCTTTTATTAATCATTAGCTACTGAGAGTCTTAAAGCTTTACCTTAAAATTAGAACTGTGTTTGCTGACAAAACCTGTAAAGGAGAAGGCTTTCCCTGCAATCTTCATGGACACATTCTGCAAGCAAGAAGAGCTATGATGAATTATTATTTAAATTCTCTTAACATTTTATCAAGTGTAGAAAGAGCTTCTAGGAAACAAAAAGACAGAAATTTCTTACTGCCTCTAATCCTAGAGGGTAGTTTCTGGGTGCTCTTCAAGAAAGAAAGTCATCCTAGGAGGAGACAGCACATGAATCCACAGCGAAGGCACCACAGCCACAGCTTTGACAGGTAATTCATCACCTTCAGACTGATCTGGAAATAAGTTGGTTACTTACTTGCTGAATGTGTTTGGAAGTGATATGAGATTGACATGAATGTTACTGATCAGTCCAGGGTTTAATATATTTTTATTTTGAAAAAAAATAACAGATTTCAAGAGGTTTCAACACAGATCTAGAGTTAAGGATAACACAGACAACATTTTATATACAAAGGTATGTAAGAAAAGATCATAATCTGAAGCAACAATTTTAAAATTACATTTTGAGGGATGGTTTTTGTACCACTCCTCTGAGGTCACAGAAATATTCCCTTAGCATACTACATCTGCTAAGTCTTGATAAATGAAATCTCACAGTGCCAGTAAAAGCACTTTGAAAAAGTGTCCAATATAATCTGGAATTCAATAGTTTAGAATAAATAGCTTGTAGCAGCTTGATTAAACATCAGTCAGTGGTTGCTTTCATTCCCTTATGTTTCAGAACATTGTTTCACTTGTTTTCCAGGAACAGTGGATCTGACTTCCTAACACAAAACAAATGAAATAAGCTTATAAACCACTTATTATTGCCAACTACAGTGAAGAAACAGATCTCATTATTTTCTTTTGATCATCACTTCCAAAAGCAAAGTCAAGGTTCCTCTTTTATAAGTCTGAGCAAGTATCAGGAGTTTCTGCATGTCTTTACCCACTCAAATGACTGAAGGACAAGAAATATGATGAGCATTGATGCATTCTGAGGAAACTGAGCTCATAGTGGATTGGGAGCTGACTGGTGGCTTTCATCTTCTCTGTAAAAGCTTGCTCCTCTGTTGTTGCATTTGGTTTTCAGGCTACAACTCAACAAAATAAAGCCTCCCTGAGCATACTGAGAATGAGGTTTAATCTCAGTTTGCCCACTCCTTTGTTCAAAAACAAGACTGTAATGAAACTTTATTCTTCCACTACAATCCATCCACTCAGTTCTAAGTATGTTATTAAGAATGACCTTTGATAGACAATGTAGAGACTGGAGTTTACCACCAGCGGTGACCCTTGATCCAAGTTGTTTATTTACAAGCTGCACCTGTGACCACCAGCAGGTTTAGTGAGAGAAACATTAGTTGAAGTATGGATAGTTAAAAAATAAACTTGAAAATGAATTTTTGCTAACTCTGAAAGAGCATCTTTAGAAAATTCCTGGTGAGCTCATTCTTTCCCCCGCTCCTCCTCCAGGTAGACAATGGATTGCTGGAAAGGAGCAGTAGGCCACAGCTGGATTTATCCCACCCTGATCATCTGTGCAAACGGATTTTTCTCCACAATGAGGCCATCGGAGTCTTTTCTTACTCCTTATCTAACCGGACCAGACAAAAACCTAACGCTTGAGGAAGTATGTAACTACTCTTTTAAATAACAGTTGAAATGCTTCAAGTCTTACAGTAGTAACTGAAGGGGAGAAAAGTGCATTCAGTGATGCAGGTGTATTATATCTAGAAACTTATCTTTAAGATACTTCTGTAAAAGAGTAAGGAGTCACTGCTTTTGCAAGAGGACAAAACCTTTAAAAGTCCCTGAATTATTAGGGCTTCAAAACCACTTTGACAGTTGTTTAAGAAATTTCTATTTTCAGCAAAATAAGGTCAGCTAGCTCCTCTCTCCACCTAGAACCCCAGAGGCGGGGCAACATTAAGGTTAATTTACATTTATTGTGAAATTTATTACACTGATAGTGATATAGTGATTGCAAATCATAAGACTTCCCCTTAGGAACTGTTAGATTATTACCTACATTACAGGTCTGTTTCATGCATCCATTAATCTGTGGATATCAGATTCACATTCAAAAAAATTTTGGGTTTATTTTTGGCAAAAAAGCATGCACTGCAGGTTTCCTTGCTCTGCTCCTCTCAGTTCAGCACTGGCTGCTTCAGGAGTACACTTCCCAACCAAAAGGGAAAAGTAGCTGTGTCATGGAGCTAATGGTATAACTGGAAAACACAAGGCTGGCACACCCACATACTACTAATATGAAGAACAGCCATTCCTGATGTACAGTAGAAAGTGTTAAGGCTGAATCTGCCAGCATAGTATGAACCCAAGGTTTCTTCTGAAAAAATATATTTGTTGTTTGGGGTTTTAGGGGTTCCCCCCCCCCCCCCCTTTTTTTTTTTTTTACTTTTTTTAACCACAAAGGGAAAGTCTCTCTCCTACAAAAGTACCCTTAAGAATGCCTTAATTATGATTTAGGCAAGAATTCTTAACTCAAAAATAGGTGTATTGCAGATATCAGTTTTCATCCAGACTCACCTCTGGTGATCTAATTCCAGAAGTTGCAGTTGAACACAAAGATTCTAGATAAATTTCAGAAAAAGAAAGTAAGTCACCCAGAAAGATACATAACCTGGAATAATCACCTAATGTTCCTCATTTGAAACAATTCCTTTCTAGTCTAATTGTTTAAGCAGAGCCCACATGATCATGAACCCTAGCAGGTCCAGCAGTTACTGGATAAGACCTCTCCAAAACAGGCAACTTGCACAAAATGAACTTTGTCTATGACTGTATCTAAAAGAAGGGGACACCACCACCCTCCCTGCTCCCACCAGCTGAAGTCAAGCTGCCTGGGCAAGCACTGAGCTTTAATGGCAACAGTAAGCAGGCACCTTCCAAACTGAATGAACATCTGATTTAGAAAAAAAAATAAAATAATAATTTTAGACCATCTGTACACTGAAGGCCAACTGGAACTTACTAAAATCCTGTTCCATCAAAGACTTGCTTGCTTCTTACACATTAAACTGGAAGAAGATACAGCTGAAGATAATGTCCTAACAGCACAGGCTTGCTATGTACAGGTCCCCCACCACGACACACAGGCATTTTTCATTCTAACAAAGGAGAGAGATGATTGAGTGTATACAACAATTCACATGAAAGTTAGAACTAAATAGGCATTTTCACCTACTGTGAGAAATAGGATTTGATTCCCTCAGATAAGAATACTGTTATAAATGCTTTGAAAAGCTGCACATGAGAATCTGGTTTCCTAATAGGCCTTTGCTAGCATTATTTTTTGAGCCAAATTACCTGTTTAACAGGAACCTTGCATCCCTACCTTTGCCTCTTAAGGAGTAAATTTATAAGTTTATAATTTAAATCAGACAATTCAGTGATTCCTGACATGCAATTGTGTTTATTTCAATGTCATCAACAAAAAGCTTGAAACCCAAAATTTAAAAATAATTTTAAAAATAATTCCTGCTTTATTTCCATCTAGGTTACCAACCAGATTTTCCCAGTTTGGACATACTCCTACCTTGCACTCCTTTTCCCAGTCTTCCTGATTACAGACTACGTGCGCTATAAGCCCATCCTCCTCCTCCAGGGCATCAGCTTCATCATCACATGGCTCTTGCTCCTCTTCGCACACGGACTGGCGGCCATGCAGGTGGTGGAATTCTTCTATGGCATGGTGACAGCCACCGAGGTCGCCTATTACGCCTACATCTACAGCGTCGTCAGCACCGATCACTATCAGAGAGTGACGAGCTATTGCAGAAGTATCACTCTGGTTGCAGCCACCGTCGCCGCCGTGCTGGGACAGCTCCTGGTTTCATTAGCACACGTATCCTACTTCCACCTCAACGCCATTACTTTGGCTTCCGTGTCGCTGGCATTCGTGTGCTCCTTTTTCCTCCCAGTGCCTCACAAGAGTATGTTCTTCCACAGGAAAGAGGGCTCCCAAACCCTCCCAGAACCCCACAGAGCCGTGGCCACACTCAGCTCTGAGCGGCCGTCGTCGGGCTGCTGCGAGGACAAGAGCTCGGTGGTGTCTGCTCACGGGGGGCCAGCGCCTGAACCGCGGGCTGAGAACGCCAGGCCCCAGCATCACGTGCTCAGAGTGCTGCTGCAGCTTTGCAAGGACTTGAAGGATTGCTACAGCTCGAGGAAACTGCTCTACTGGTCTCTCTGGTGGGCTCTGGCTACGGCAGGCTTTAACCAGGTTCTGAACTACATCCAGGTGCTGTGGGACTTCAGAGCTCCCTCCCACAGCTCGGCAGTGTACAACGGAGCTGTGGAAGCAATAGCCACTTTCCTGAGTAAGTAAATGTTCATCAGCAACTCTTCCTAACCCATCCTGCACGGATGGCATTCTTCAGCAGTACCTTTGTTGCTTTTCTATTTCCTATGAGGATAAATGTCAACAGCAGCAGAATCTGTAACACCCAAACACTTTTCCTCCCAGACAGGTTTCCCTTCTGCACAGACCCTTATTCCAGGTGTTTTAAGAGTCTGAGTTCACAGCTCTGTTTAGATTGTATTTAACCCCAAGTAAACTCTTTAACAAATACTCTGTGACCACACCTCATCCTGATTCAGCAGTTTACCTTGATATGACATAGGAGAGGCCAACAGTAATTGTTCTGCCTCTAGAAACCAAGGGATCTTATTTGTGTGTGTGTGTGTGTGTATATGAGTTCAAGTGGGAGGAGTAAAGAGTACAGAGACAGGCTCCTCCCAGTGACAGCAGGCAAGGGGCATGTTTTGATGCAGGAACAGGTTGGTCACAGGTGTGGACTCTCCATCCAGAGATGTTCCAAAGCTAGACAGCAGCCTGAGCAGCTTGCTCAAGTTGCCCAGCTTTTAGCAGGGCTGGGTGATCTGCTGAGGTCTCCTCCAACATCAGCTGTTCCAGCTGTCATTACAGTTACTTGGTCCATCCAAATGACACTGCTCCTTTAGGCACAGAACAGAAGGCAGATAGGTAAAGTGCAACTTCCTCCTTTCAACAGCTGAGCAGTACCAATGGAGCCTCATTTGCAAGCAGACATTTGCACACAGCTTTGTCTCCTCCTGCATACCAGGAGCTTTACCTCAGTTTCATCTAGAAATGTGTCAGCTTATTCTTCCTCAACATGATCAGCATGAAAATATATTTCTCGTAGCTACTCCAAAACAACTCTGACTACTGGTCTGAGCAGTATTCCCAAAGGTTTTCTTGCTTTTACACCTTCTGGCCCTTAATGCCATTTCAGAGCACAGCAACTACTCGCAGCAGTAGGAACCTCTGCTTACAGCAGCAATGGACCACAGGAGTAGGCCTGCCATGACCTTTTGAATTCTGAGGCAGAGCACATGCAACAAGCAAATGAGGTCCAGCTTTACACTAGCATGTAACTCTGCCTGAAGATATCTGACCAACTGGTACTCTCTGGATTCTGAGAGCCCACTGCTGTATAACCTGCCTGGTCCACACTCCTCTTTACATTTGAGCCTATCTGCTTAAGGAGCATAAAACTTCCCCATAGGTAGATAACAGTCACAACAGCTTCTGGCAGGATTTACTTACATAGTTAAACAATGGCTAGAAAAGTGGTGTTTCAGAGTTTTAACTATTACTTTTAAATTGTAGGTTCAGCAACATCCATGGCAGTTGGATATATCAAAGTAAACTGGGATCTTTCTGGCGAACTGGCTTTGGCAATTTTCTCTGCAATGGATGCTGGTTCCCTGTTTCTCATGCACTTTACTGACAACATCTGGGGATGTTACGCTTGTTACATTGCCTTTAAAGCATGTTATATGCTCCTTATAACAATAGCAACGTAAGTTTAACACACAACTGTTCTAAATTGATTTCAATCAGCGTCACAATTTTTGATTTATCAAAATTTTATTGACTATTTCTTTAGATATGTTTTAAAATAGGTTATGACAGCAGCACATATTATTTCTACCTCATATAAAACTATGCTTAAAGTTATACAACCTAAGCTTTAGAATAGGATATTCCAAGTCAGGAACAACCTTATTCTGCAAGTAGCTGTTCAGTCATCTACATGAAAGTGTTCTCTCCATGTTCCAATAAACACACAGAGCTCTTTAATTAGCAAAAAATATCTTTTACTTATCTGAGTGGGCAAGTAGGATGCACAAAGGTGCCCAAGCCAGAAAAACCAAGGGATTCCTGCCAAAATGAAGCTATTAAAGCTTTAATAGCAAAGACTGAAGAGGCCATATCCAAGAATCCACTGTGCATATAAGATTTTTCCCAACCTTCTGTAAGTAAATTACAAACATCCTTGTTCACTAATTTTCAGGTTCCAGATTGCTGTCAATCTAAGCATGGAGCGTTATGCTTTGATGTTTGGCTTCAACAACTTTGTTGCACTGGTGATTCAGACAGTTTTAACTGCTGTTGTAGTAGATTCGAGAGGTCTGGGACTGGATATCAACACCCAGGTAAGCTACATTACTCACTCTGCTTTCAGTTACCCTTCTCTCCTCTAAAAGAGAGCTCTAGTTCAGAACTAGCTGTTGGGAAGGTAAAGTCATGTGCTACCTTAGGACAGTTACTCACTTGAAAAAACAGGTTCATTTAAATTGAACTGGCAGTAGCTACTACAACATGCTTCTCCTCTAGCTCTGCAACTCTGCAATAATTTTAAGAAGGGAAATGTTAGAAGAATATAAAACTCAAAATGAATAATTCAGAGGTTTATATTCACAACTTTACTGTCAAAGTACCCAAGGTACTTTCAGCAAGCTGAAAGGCAACCTCTGGGTTTATCACTGGGTAATCTGAAGTCACATAATTTCTTTATAAGCACCTTTAAGTAAGTCATTCTGGAACCAATCTCATTATTTCCGACCGAATTCTAAATTTTAAACTGTAAAACTTACACTGAAGGAGGTCCGAGTCTTGAGCTTTCATCTTTTCCGAGAAGAGCCAGGAAGTGTAGGGCAGATGTCCTCCTCCCTTACCAAGGTGGGAAGGGAAAGCATTTAGCAGCATTCTCCCTTCCTACAGTATGAAGTCAAGCCTCTAGACTTCTTGAATCCTTTCAGGATGGGATAATTTCGAAGCATGGGTGACAGGGAAGGCAGCAGTGTAGGAACATTACCTCACAGCAAAAGCAGGTTTTGACTCTTCCTCTTCTCCCACCTCTATTCCCCAGTTTCTCATTTACGGAAGCTACTTTGCATTCATAGCTGGAATTTTCCTCATCAGAAGCATATACACCATTACCTCCAACAAATGCAGAAATAGCAGTGTGGCTGGGGAGAGCACTGACCATTAACAGTGACAAGAAACACTGCAGAAGATCGCATGACCTGAGCAACGAAGTAGCAGAAACACAGTGCTCAATCAAGACCCATCAACAGTGAAACCAGCTGATTATGAGCCTAGAGCATCAAGAGCTTTGTCAACAGGATGATGCCTTTTACCCTTTTTCTTCACCAGTAATTTAATACAAAATATCCTCAATCTCTATTTCACCTGGTAGTTAGTGATGTGACACCAGAACTTCTACAGATGCTCAGTGAGCACCACAAGCAAGTACATCCTAGGTACCTACACACCACAACAGAAGAGCTTAGAGAACACAACCTTTGAACTTGCCATAGAAGCCTTTCAAAAAGGCTTAAGTGGAAGTTATAGCGGTATACATCTTAAAGCACATTAACAAATAGCAGTAAACCAGTTCTTTTCCAACAGACTACTTCTGTAGGTTTAAAAGGTGGATTATTGCCATGCTATAAAGCACAGCAATGTAACCTATTCAGTTCACATGCAGCCAAACACAGTCATTCCAGATTACAGATACCACACAGAAAGCTGAGGTTACAGGACTAAGAAAGATATGTCATTGTATATAGACAAACTGCTACTGATGCAGGAACAGCTTTACCATGAGCTTGGTGAAGATGTACAGACAATATATTAAGCCATGGGGAGACCTTTCAGTTTCTATGCAAGTCAGTCTTACTTAACACAACTGAAAGTTTAGATGTAGCAAGAGCCAGTCAGGGAAGGTTTTCACCTGTGTACAATAATGTCCACTTAGGAGTCAGCTATACCAGACAGAAGCAAATTCCATGTTCCTTTACCACTTAAGTGACTTCTGACTTTACAAGTTAAACTTGATCATGTCAGAACTGTTTTCCCCAGTTCAGCTCACAATAAAACTCATTAATTCCTAAAAAAAAAAAATTTACAAGCTGCTTGAGCTTGCCTTTATGTCCCAGAAAGTTTTCTTTTCAGGAGAGCAGAACACTGGCATCATACTTGTGGTTATCTTTCAGGATTTCCAACTACATTTGGTTCTTTTCAAATTGATTTCTTGCCTTGGCATTTGTTTCAGCACAGTGCTTGGAAGTTTGCAGACATTTAATAACTCTGAACTACCCCGATCCAGAGGTTTTTTGTTTCTTAAACCTTCTTACTATTACAGACTAGATAAGCCCGGTATTTTTCCCCTCTCTAAAAATTCCATTCCAAATTCTTGTACGGCAAGAAACATTCCAGTAAATAAAATCAATTAATATTCCACAGGACATCTTATAGCTATATCTCAATTTTTATTAAAACAGTGCTATTACTTCTGTGGTACCTTGGCCAGCCTGCTTACGTTTGTGAACCAAGTCTCGTCCAAGGACTGTCATTAGTTACCCATAATTCGGCATCTTTTGCAGCTAACCATTTCTGGAGTATTTGCCCTCCTCAGTGCTTCCAGTGTCCTTTGTCACACAGCTATTCTGTCAAAACAATTCAAGTTCACCTAATATCTTCCTGACTGAAGCAATGAAGCATCTTCATTGCTTGAGCTAGAACAGCAACCTTAACTGCAAGGGCACAAAGAAACATATGCAACTGAGGCACATGAAAATTTTAAGCTTAACTCACCTTTAAGCACACTGGTTTTGGTAACTCATCTGTGTATGAGCCTCACAACGTGAACCTCTCAACCCAGTAAAGTGTTACTGCACAGAAATAATGCTACACAATTGTTTTTTCTAGTATTTATTTTTTTCACCTGCAAACTGTAGCAAAACAAGATCAGCTTTATTATGCAGACAGGTATCCCTCTAACATTAGAGATTTAGGCATGTATAAATAGAAGAGCTCTTAGGAAAGGAAAACATTTGAGAAATGAACAAACCTTCAATTTAACTTCATGACTTCCAATACCAATGGTTAAAATGATGTAGCTCATTCATTCCAAGAGATACAACAGCACCTTAAAAGTGGCTGATCTATTTCCCAGTAACATTTTTCACATAACAATGTGTTAAAGTTACAAATACTGATATGCACAAATAGCTATTTTCTAAGAAAAATATGTACAGTACTGCAGCATAATGAATGTGGTATCTGCAATAACTTATTAGCCAATTTTAATATACATGATACCGCTATTTTTTTACCTGCCAGTTCACAGGTTCAAGGATGTTACCACAGCCCTCTGTTTTGCACGTTATAACCTGGTGTGTGTGTGGGGGGTGCTTTTCTTGGGGTTTGTGTATTTATCTTTTTTTTTTTAAAACTTCTTTTGAAGGTACACAATGCAGGCTTTTATTTTTACTTCTTAAAGACTTCTTTTGTGTTTAAAGCTAATATCAGTGAAACAAGACAACAGTGCAAGAGGCGCAGAGATGTTATGTGACCACATAAGAGTTCTTTTGGGTAAAGTGTCTATAAGGCTATAAGAAAGGATTGGTTGATGAGCTTCCTGTTGGAAATTGTCCTGTTGGTGCACCAGCCTGGGGGAAAACGAAAGAAAAGTAAGAAAAATATTTAAGTTTTTTTCCATATTGTAAATCTCAAGTGCAGGATATATAAAAAAAGAAAACAGCCTATTAGGAAATATTTCTGGTTTGTGTTGCAGGGATTTTTTTTGTGGTTCTTTGAAATTACACAGCTGTAAAAGCATGGTATAAAAGCACCTCTGTTTCTACTGGTGCATCTTTACAAATATTCTATCACTGTAACACAGATTTCCATTTAGGAGATTCTTCAGGGGTTGGTACTAAAACCAGATGTTTAACATCTTCGGATACACAGATAGTGGGTTAAAGATCACCCCCAGCAAGTTTGCTGATGACACCAAGCTGTGTGGTGCAGTCAACATGCTGGAGGGAAGGAATGCCATCCAGAGGGACCTGGACAGTCTGGAGAGGTGGACCCGTGTGAACCGCATGAAGTTCAACAAGGCCAAGTGCGAGGTCCTACACACAGGCTGGGGCAACCCCAAGCACAACTACAGGCCAGATGGAGAACAGACTGAGAGCAGCCCCGAGGAAAAGGGCTTGGGGGTGCTGATTGATGTAAAGCTCTACAAGAGCAGCAGTATGCACTGCAATCCAAAAAGCCAGCTGTATCTTGGGCTGTTCAAAGATGTCGTGACCAACAGGTCAAGGAAGGTGGTTCTCCCCTTTTACTCTGCACTGCTGAGACCCCACCTGGAGTACTGCATTCAGCTCCAGGGTCCCCAGTACAAGAAAGATACTGATATGCTTGACCAGGTCCAGAGGAGGCCATAAAGATTATCTGACAGCTGAAGCACCTCTCCTATGAATACAGGTTGAGTTGGGCTTGTTGGGAGACCTTTGAGCAGCTTTCCAGTTCCTAAAAGGGCTACAGGAAGTGTAGACAGGGGCTGTTAACAAGGGCAGGGAATGATATGACAAAGAGTAAATCATTTTAAGATGAGCGAGAAGGACAGATTTATATCTAAGGAGGAAAATCTTCACTGAGGCTGGTGAGGCTCTGGCACAGGTTGCCCAGAAAACCTGTGGACACTGCTGGACCCCTGACAGTGTTCAAAAGGCCAGGCTGGATGGGAATTTGAGCAGCCTGGGCTAGCAGAGGGTGTCCCTGACCATGGAAGTGTGTTGAAACCAGATGGGCTTTGAGGTCCCTTCCAACACAAACTGGTCTGGGGTTATATGATTCTCATGCTACCTTCCCTAATTTGAGAAGAGATTAAATCTGTGTGTGCCTAAAAAAGCTTTACAAGTTAGGCTTCTTCAGATATAAGAAATTAGTAGTGTTATAACTCACCATAAAAGGGTTACTAGGTACTCCAACAGCTGCAACTTGTCCAAAAGGAGTTACTACAGGCTTTGCTTGTCCAAATGCAGCAAAACCTGCTCCTTGGAAAGATAAGTGAAAAAAATATTAACACCAGTAAACAATCTTCAAAGGGTTCTTTGCTGCAGCTTCCCTATACAAACCGTAAATGGAAGCTTCAACTGCACAACCAGCAGAATTGATCTTACTTAAATACTATGAGGAATTTAAGTGTAAAAAAACATGGCTGGGCTTTTTGTTTTCCTCTTTTTCAACTGTTCAGAACTAAATCAATTTCCAATTTCTACATATGCACTTTTTCAATGTTATTTTATCATTTATGGAGAAAGTGCTCTCCAATTTTCTCTTGCCTGTGTTCTATGAAGTCGGGGAACATGTTACAGTTGGTTGCAGACATTCCAAAAATGAAGACAAAATATTCCTTGCATAGAGACCCTTTAAGACTGCACATACTTGTAATTTAGAATCAGATTATGGCAAAGCATCAGTTATGCCATCACACACAGCCACATCAGAAAGCTCAGCTACTGAGTGTGGGAACTCCTCATCAATTCTATCATCATGTTCACACAGAAATACGCACCCGTTATTGCTAACTTAAAGACAATTTTCTACATGTTTCTGATCTATACAAGATTATGCAAATCATATAGACCTACCATTTGGCTGCTGAGCAAAAGCAGTCTGTTGAGGGAAAGTTGCCTGGGTTGGGAATGTGGGCTGCTGGAAGTTGCCACTAAAACTAGTAGGAAGACTGTAGGAGGCAGGCGTTCCAAATCCTGCAGGCATGCTCATGGATGCAGTACCAAATGTTGCTGCTGGTAGGCAAAAAATAACATTCAATTATTTTTAAGAAATCACTTTAAGACACATTACTAGGTGACAATACTACAATGACATGCTAGAAAAGATCTCCTAATGCCTCAGTGACCATACTAAAGTTAAGTTCAACTTCTACATACACTGAACTGATTTGGTAGCTTGGACTACTACCAACTAGGTGCATAATTTACTTTTGCACTTTAAAAATTAATGTAATCACTTAACATTTACTAGATCCAGCATAGTCAGAAACACTTTCTGAAAAGGAAATTATTTTTCCATGTTCTCTATTTTATTATATATTTCCCCCAGAAGTCTTCTGGTAAAAGTCTGCACATATTAGAAGCAAGCGCTTCCAGGCAGCATAAACCCCTCTGTTTTTCTCCTGAGAAAAACATGAAAAGATCTTCCTACCACACACCATATTAGAGGAAGTTGCAAGTAAAAAAGAAAATAATCATAAGGGATACATGCATCCCCTCTCTTTGTCCCATCCTTAATGCCACTTCAAAGGAAATTATCACCATGCACATTATTTGCACACAAAGTTTCTACTGCAAATGCTCTTACCACTGAGGTAAGACTTAAAACAAAGAAAAAAAAAACCAAACAAACCCAAAACTTTTAATCTGATTCTCTGCTGAACATTTCAAATAAACAACACACGGCTCATATGCAATTCCACATGCCTTCAACAAATAAAGAGCACATCAAGTGCACTAATGTTGTAACAAAACCATTATTCAGTCTTTTGGGACTTATTCTTGAAAGGAGAAGCATATAGAAGGAGGGGGTTTTGGTACAGATACAGACACCAAGCATTTTATTTTAATTAAACATTAGACAGGAGTTTTCTTTTGAAAAGTTAAGACAGATTTTATGCAGGGTTCAACTGCTAAAAAAATGTGTATGTTTAATCAACATAGCTTAATTATCAATTGAAAAATTTACCCAAAAAATAGTAAAGGGCAAGACATTATACATACATAAACTGCTGACAAAGTATGCGCAAAACTAGTGTCCCAACATTGCTCTAGTTACAGTTAGAGAAGTTATTCAACAGGAAAACTCGCTCAACAGGAAACATAAGCACAACAAAATGAGCAGCGACTTGGAATATCCCAAAAGGCATCAAACTACTGTTGTTAGAAACTTCAAGAGTCACTTAATGTGTTAGCATTATACTGTGAGCATGGAGGGTATCGATAATGGTTTTGTTTTAATTGCTTCATTGTCTGTGTATATCCTTCTGTCCCTCTGCCCAGTTGCCAAATACCCACTCCCACTCCATTTTAAAACATGTAAAGTCTTCCAAAGTTCTATGTGCAGAGAACCAGATAGCTGTCAATAAGCTTTTACAAGCAAGAACAATTAGCCACAAGAAACTTGATACCAAATGTGGCCACCTACCAAAATGAGCCTGAGGAAATATGTGAGAGTGCATTGCTCCCGAGAGGCCTTATGGAAGCCACAAAGAGACCAGACAACGTCAAATCATTTAAACACTCTTTAACAGTCATTTCTAAGTTTATATATAAAAATATACACGCATATATGTACCACACAATTCACCCACAGCAAGACCAGTGATAGATTAAGCTAAGAAAACCCTTAGAAATAAGCACTACAAAACAGATCTCCCATGTAATAAACAGCAAGGTTCATGCAGAAAGGAAGCTTAGCATAAATGGACAACCTACAAGTTTACACCTTACGCTAAAAAGCGGTAGAATATTCTCTTTACAAATAGTATGTCTGCCACCTAGTAGTACACAACATCAGTAGAGCTGCTAAAAGGTTGGAAGCTCTTGACAGGAGTTTAGAAAGTGGAAGGAAAAAACTGAGTATGGCAACTCTATATGAAGAGGCTACAAGGAAAAAGATACTTCGGGCATTAAATAGCTGAGCAGGTTTAGCTGAATATCTCAAAAGGGGCTAAAAAATAAAACTCATTTTAATAGAGGACCCAAGTTTGATCAATTTGGTTTTAACCCTGCATGATCAGCTTAAGTCAACCCCGCTAAAGCTTTGAGCAAAACAAAACTAATGTTAAAATACCTATGTCAGCAGATTTAAATCTGTGGCAGTCCAGTTAATAGATGAGTGCCAAAAATTAAGTGTCTTTGAAGAAGACAATTGGCATGAATTAGCAGTCATCTAGAACCAAGTTCAGTGTTTTAAAGTACAAGTGTGCTTTTTTAAAGATTAAGTTTCTGTCCGTTGAATTGGAATTCCACATTATTTTTCTGGGGGAGGATTCTGGAATTCACGAGTGCAAAGTTTTGATTTACGCATATATTTTACTATTACAAAAAGACAAAAGTAAAGGACACCACCAATGTGCTGAAGAGTTGGACTATTAAGAAGCTAACTACCCATAAGCTTTTTCTTTCATCATCCTAGCTTCAGCTCCTTGGTTTTGAGGGCTTTCCGGACTTTGCAATAAAGAAAGAAATTTAAGAAGCAAGTGTATCACCTTAGCAGCAGAGCTTCTGAGATCCCTGACTTCAGGGCAACATGCTATGGAGTATGCTTCAAAGTCAAAGTTAGATTCTTGGAAGGTACCCAGCTGGTAATACACAGACTCAAAAAAGTTTAGGTAGGACTAAATGATCTTAAACAGATAATTTGGACATTTTTCATGGCCATCACTTGAAATTCTAGGACTGGGACACAAACAGGAACGTAATGCCCTCAGCCCCATAAAACCCCATCCCTTACAAAAAGAATTTGAAGCCGATTTCTGCAGCCTATTCATTAATATTATACTCTGTGATGAACACACACAACATGTCAATTAGACTAGAGACAGATAATACAGAAAATCGTTAAGGAACAAGTTACACAGCTATGACAAAAGAATTAATGCAAGTCTTGAAGAAAGTTTCTCAAACACTTAGTGTTTTTCTCCTAACCTGTTGCTCCTCGGCTATTGGTCTGGAATGGATTTGTTGAAGGTGCCACTGGGGCAACAGGGGCAGCTACAAATGGATTCGTGGAAGGTGTTGCTGAAAGATTAAAACAGTTTATTTAATAAAGTCTTCCTAAAACAGCTAGACTCACATTGAAGTTTATACAGCAATACATACATACCTAGAGTTAAATGAAAGATTAGGAATTGCTAATAAAATGCTTAATTTGAAATGCATCACAACATTAGTATGGTTTTTTGCATAATTTAGTAACTCCAATACCTCAGTGTTGAAGGTATGGCACCACGAACTAAAAATGAGTAAGACGTTTGATTGCAGTCCACAAAGGGTGTTACTGACACTTGCATACCTCCAAAAGGAGCAGGCACACTCGAAGATGCAGGCTGTGTCTGTGCAGTAGCAGCCACAGGTACTGTTCCAAATGCATTGCTAGAAATAATTCATATATCCAGGAAAGTCAGAATTGCTTGTTTAACAATTAAATACAACTTACAGTTACTGCTGGCACATAAAAGAATGTAAACTGCACGTAGCTCCCTGATGCCAGGGGCCAGAAGACTGTAACTAGTGGTGGTTGGCACCATTCACGTTATGAATATATGAGTAACTTCTTTTGACAGGGATGATGCTATGATTTTCAGTGTGCATACAAATATTCCATAGAGAAAAGTAGCATCATCTAACAGGTTTAGCATGTAACAACTAGAAAGGTGCAGAGAACATTATGCTGACAGAAAACATTCGTAATTTTATCTTACAATATCCTACCAGACAGTACAGCTATTATCTAAAATACTGAAACTGCATCCTTTGTTAACTGTGAAGTCATTTAACACTGCCTTATTTAGACAAGAGATAAAACCAGATTTGAGAAACAACTTTGAGCTACTTTTCTGCATATTGCTGAAGTCACTCTAGAAATTCAGCTACTCCTAAAGAAGTACCTGCTAACGTTACTGGTGGAAGTATATGCGTTACTAGAGGTTGCTGTGGAGCTGAACACACTGTCTAATTCTGCTAGAGCCGCATACTTGTCTGAAGATGCACTTGACTGGTTTGGGGCTGACAGCACAGGACCTGCTGATGCTGACACTACTGTACTGAAGCCACTTCCTTGCTCACTACCACCTAAAAAGAGAGAAAAAAAAGCAGATTAGAAGTAATACACATTGACTTTCTCCCCCACCAATGCTACAAGCTAAATGAAAGTTCACATACAGTTTAAGTTTCAGACTTAAAAATGCACTAGGGCTTACAGGGAAAAAAACCCCAAAAAAAACAGACAAAACCCAAACAAACCCAGAACATTTAATAAGCCATTAGCAAAGTGTTATGCTTCCATAGATATTCTACTGCTCCAAAGAGCCTCTGGTTTCCCTAGAAAATAACAATCCAATACTAAGTCATTTTTACTGAGAAAATTTAGCAAGACACACCACCCTCAAATAATCAGGACAAAATAATTTCAGAACAAAGATCTACATTACAAACCAACTGAAGTTTTTATACACCACAAGAAAAAAGTTACAGAATAACTAGTTGTTTTTTTTTTCTCCTTAACAAAAAAGCAACTAAATCCAAGTATCTCTAGTACTAGTTCATAAAAAAACTAAAAGACAAATTTTTGTAGTAGAGAGGCTGGAAAGCTACTCAACAGTTCTCTGCAAGAACTGTAGCTCTGCATTCAAGAAGCTTCACTACCAGTTTTAACAAATACAGAAATGTGTGTATCTTCAGCATTGCAGTAATAACTATCCAAATATTTCCACTCAGAGTTAGTGATCTTGATAGGAAGTAGATTCCCAAAAAGCAGTCTTCTGATGACATCCTTTGGGGGTGGTGGTAGTCTTAAAAATGACATCTTGCACTTTGAGGTTACACAGACGTAACATTTACCCCTAACTTAAAGAAAGAATATTTTGAAATATGGCTAGCTACTTTGACAAGCACAACCATTCCTGCAGAAAGGATACACACAGAATAAGCACATCACAGAGCAGTTTAATACCTTGCCCTGCACTGAAGATGTTGTCTAAATTAGCAAGAGCTGCGTATTTGTCAGCTGACTGGAGACTGGCTTTATTCACTGCAGCTTTACTGGCTGCAGCTGCTGTTGTGTTGCTCTGAGAAGTGTTGAAGGCTCCAAAATCAGCACTGGAGGATTTGGGGAAGTTATCAAAGTGAGCAAAGTTAGCATTCACTGATCCAGCACCTACACCTGTAACAAGACAAAATTCAACATGATCAGCAATCCAAAGCTAGAGAAAGCCTCTCCAACTGTAACTGGTGGTGCAATAATCCCACCTTTGTGGTTACATGAGGCAATGCACTCTCCCATCCCATCCCACACATTTAAGACCCTTTCCCATTTTTTCAAAGTTGCTTTGGGTCATCAAGAATAAATTATTACTTTCTTCTTTTTCATTCTGCAGATCAGAGATATTAAAAGACCCTAAACTTTAACTGTTGAAGTCACAGTCATAATTTGATTTTGAAAAAACTGCATGCTGCTTATGAGCTACTAAAGTCATTTCAACAATATTTTGCTAGAAAAAAATAAGTATGTGTCTGAATCTTTAATATGCAAAATACAGAAGCTTCATTTTCCTGTCATATGTATCTATTGAATAGCTACTGTTCGCATTTACTTAATGGTACAATGTTTAACCATTTCAGATGTCAGTTACTATTCTAAGCACAATGCAATGCCTAGAAGTCCAGAAGTAGTATGATTTCATACCAAGGTTCAGTTTGGTTCTCTGTTTTCAGATTTTTAGACTACATCCAATCAGGAAAGAGGTCAGAGGGAAGATGTAACACAGCTTTTAAACAAAATCTCCAATGATGCCAGATACACTCAAGTCAGTTTTGAAAATCTGCCTTCGGTCCACACAACTGAACTTCATCTCTTCGGTGTCCACACAATTTAATCTAGATATGTCACATACTTAAATTTAAATGAGTTGTTCCATTAAGTGTATCACATTTTCTAACGGTTGGTTGATGATTCCACTCATACTACAGTACACACATCTTTCTAATAACACAAGAAGCTAAAACATATGCAACATTAGGAATGAAAATGCTATACTACAATGGCACAAAATGAAGCAAGCTGAGTTTTCCACTGCGTGGAACTTACTGTGTACAGCCTGGAGAGGAAAAGCTGAAGTAAATTCACCAAAACTGCAGCTAGATGAAAGCGTTCTGAACGCTGGACAGCCAGAAATTGTGTGTGGGTTAAAGTTAACATAAGAAGGGAAAAAGAAAATTTGAAAAGAAGTTTAAAACGACACCACACTCAAAAGAAAAAAAAAAAGGAAAAGAAAGTCAGTCAGCCAAAGATCTAGACAAACAGCAAGTGTAAGCTCAAGCAGAAGTTTTAAAGCATGATCAAATTAAAGGAAAGCAAAATAAATATTGCAATAGGCTCTACACATGAAGTCAAATATACTGGAGTGTGTGTATATGTTACACATACATACATGCATAGACACACACTTTTTGTTACCATGATATGCTTTTGGGTCTACTGAGACACAAGACAGTGTCAATTCAATCTTTATCAAAAGCAGTATTTTTTTTGTCTTGTCATAGTTATTTCAAGTGTAGAGCTAACAAACACGTAGTACCATAAATCAGACTTCTGAGCAGCATTAGGATTAAAAAAAAAAAAAAGAAGAAAATCAACACCAAAACAGAAGGAATTCATTTTGAGTTTCCCCAGAGCTTCAGATGGCTTGATTGCATTAAAGCAGGCAGATGCAAGAAATAAACTCAGCTTAAGTACCTTCCAACATAAAGGTAAAGGTTATTTCCATTATGTATTAATTAAAAGTGCTAGGAGTTCTACCTGTATTTTGGGGCTGAAAAGACTGACTTGCTGTGGGGAAACCTCCAAAATTACTCGAGCCACTAGACTGTCCAAATGCATCAAAGTTTGCAAAACCTGCATTTGCAGAGTTCTGCGCTGTAAATTGCAAAGGAACAAAACAAGTTAATGGATATGGGAAATAAACACAAAAAACAGATGTATTAACTGAATTCATGGTCATGACAGCCTCCAGGGGTTACATCCTACCTTGCAACTTCTTTTTACATCAAAGAGTTATACAGGATATTCTACAATTGATAGTTGTCTTTGAACAAACTTTCACGAATCGCCTTCCCAGAGCTGTACCAGTTAATGCCACTTCTCACACACACTCCTACTCACAACTGCATGACCTGATCCTGGTTTCAGTTCAGCCTAACCTCAGAGTCTTTGCAGTGGTTGTACAACCCAACCCAGGTATCTTTTTAAATACTAGTTTCCAAAACTAGAATTTGCAGTCTAACTAAACATTTCTTTGGGAATAAAAATAAGGGGTATTCTTGTAACATACTGACATTTTTAATTCCTCATACAACAAAGGGTTTCTTCTTTGAGTGAATTTAGTTTGGCACCACTTGAATAGTTTTGGCTATGTTTATTAAATTCAATTCAGTGGAAAATTCAGTTTTTAAAAAAATAAATCAGAGTACAGAAATATGGAAAATCAATACCAATGTCAAGAAGAAAGCATTCATAGAGTGCATCCACAAAATAAAATCCAAGGAAATTTCAAATAGAATTTCAGTTTTCGCCTTCCCTTCGTGCCATACTATAGGAGAAAATAAAAGTTAACACCCATCTATTTTCAAACAGCTGGACATTCAAGCATCTATAGATTCAACAGGAATTTCTTGCTTATCTGATAAGCTCCACAGAAAGTCTTAAACACTATTATAAGGAGAACAGGAAAATAATAAAATTGTTTTAATCAAATGCAAAACAAGCCCCTATACATAGGTAACCTGAGCCACTATCTAAAGAAAACCCATTAAACTTCTTCCAGAATAACAGACGGCAATAAATTATATTTTTAATCAGGATTTGTTTACTCTGGAGGAGTTCTGCAGATTAAATATTAAAAAAAAACCAAACCCAAAAACCCACAACCCAGTAAGTGATGCTGTTTAAGTACTGTTACTTAATAGCCAGATAATGGCAATAAAAAGTTGCACTATTTCGCCTAATTTCTAGTTTAAAAGTATCTGTGCTACAGATTTATAAATGAAAAGCAGCATTTTTATACAAACTACTGTACTCCACAATACTGCCAATATAAGTGTGCAAGTGCTTCCTTTCACAAAGGATCCTGGGAGATAGGCTGGGGTTTGACTTTCCTTGATACCACTTACTAGAAGTATGCACATGGCAGGGGTTTGGTAGCAGAAGGCTGCAGAGGCAGCCCCTGTGAGAAGAGATCACAAGCTACCCCCATTCATGGTGGCCAGTTTCAGTCAGCTCCAAATGCTGCTGCCCAATGCTGGTGGCACCTCTGAGGTAACACACTTAAGAAAACACACTTAGGTGACATACTTAGGTAAGGGTTCCCATGCTGGAGAAGCATTTGAAGAACTGTAGCCCACGGAAAGGGCTCATGTTGAAGAGATCTGTATCCCACTGAGTGGGAGGGACTCCACAATGGAGCAAATGAGCATCAGGAAGAAGAAATGGTAGAGATGAATGTTATGGAATTGACTGTAGTCCCTCTCCCTTTCAGGGGGAAGGGATGGAATTGTCAGGAGTGAAAATGCACCAGGAAAGAAGTGGTGAAGGTGGCTTTAGCTTTGTTTTTGGTTTTTGCTATCCTACTCTATTATTAACTGACAATAAGCTAAGTTAACCTTCCCTAAACAGGTTCTGTTTTGACTGTGACAAATAATTGGCACCTGATCACCCTCTCCTTGATTTACAAACTTTTTCATTGTATTTTCTCCTCCCATCCTGCAGTGAAGGGGAATGAAAGAGCGGTCTGATGGGCATCTGGCCACCAGCCAAGGTCAACCCACCACAGCATAAGAGTCAACAACAAAACATCAAGGAGAAAACAAGGTCTTGGGAAAGTTCTGCCTTAAAATATTCACCTTTAAAGCATGCGAAGACAAAAAACTGAGAGGAAAACTAGTGTCTATTGTTATACCATCTGTATTATTTCAAACAGCATTCTACAGATTTCAACTCCTATCACACAGCTTGGGTTGTTCGGGGGGGTTTCTGATTTGGTTTTTTTTTTGAGCTGCCTTTAAGAGGAACAGAATAACAACTCGATTGCACCTTAATTTGAAATTAAAGAGATGCTTTCATCCCAAGGCATCAATAAGATTGGGGCTACTCAAAGATTAATGTCTGGTTGACAAAATTGGATTAGGAACATAAATGTCACTCCTAGAATCGTGACAAAATCTTTAGCTTTAAGTACTCACACAAAGAGAATACTATGTTAAAAACATTAAATGAAATATCATTTGGTCTAATTATATTACAGGCCATATTTAACAATTTTATTGCATCAGCTGACAAAGTATGAACTGCAAGTGGGCCCATGTTAAAACAGCACAGCTACAAACTCTTTTGCAGAGTATTCAGATATTAATCTTACTCTATTTTATGTGGTAAAGTTAGAATCTAGGTAAAAGCAGTACAAAGGTAAAGACCAGGCAAGACTTGTACTTTCCTGTACCCGAATAAGTAGATTGTGGAATGCTTTGGGTTGGAAGGGACCTCAAAGTCCCCCTAGTTCCAACCCCCTGCCATGGGCAGGGACACCCTCCCCCAGCCCCATCCAGCCTGGCCCTGAACACTGCCAGGGATCCAGGGGCAGCCATAGCTTCTTCGGGCAGCCTGTGCCAGGGCCTCACCAGCTCAAGAGTGAAGAATTTCTTCCTAACATTAATCTAAATCTACCCTCCTCTTTCAGCTTAAAGCCATTACCCCTTTTCCTATCAACCCCTGCCCTTGTAAACAGTCCAAACTCCAGGTTTCCTGTAGCGCCTTTAGGAACTGGGAAGCAGCTCAAAGGTCTCCCTGGAGACCTTCTCTTTTCCAGGCTGTACAAGCCAACTCTCTCAACCTGTATTCATAGGAGAGGTGCTCCATCTGTCAGATCATCTTTTTGACTTGCTCCAGAATATCAATACCTTTCTTGTTTTGGAAATCCCAGAGCTGAATTCAGTACTCCAGGTGGGGTCTCAGCAGAGCAGAGTAGGAGGAGAAAACCATCCCCCTTGATCTCTTGCTGGGCACACTGTCTTTGATGCAGCCCAGGCAGTGGGCTAGATCGACTGGCAATTCAGAAATTCACTCCTCCATGCAAAAACCCAAGAACAACTGTACTTTAAAGAGCTGCAGTAGATTGCAGTTTTGTCATAGATGTACAACTGACCATGTGTCTGTAGATCAACGGGGCAGAGATTACTCCAGCTGGCTAAAGCTAGCTCAATTATGACATCTGTATCCCATTGCCAACAATGCAAGCTGCCCCTACAATCTTTCCATGGTTTCTTCTCTGAGGTTTGCACTACCTAGTGTGGAATTAAGGCATGAACCATTGCAAAACAAAGACAAAACACCACCCTAAAGTATAGTCCTCATAAGTTGAAAACAATTCTCTGGAACACAATAATTATGCCATACTATTTCCTCAAGTTAAAGTCTCTCCTCTCTTGTTACCCACGATTAGAGTTGTGCTGTGTCACGATGCCTTTTTTAAAGACTTTGTGAGTTCTATTCAATTACTTCATAGAAAATCTACATCTTTTTGTCACTATTACCAGTCTGTAAGTTATGAACCAAGAACAGTTATCTGACATCATATTAAAAATCTCATCATTTTGCAGAAGCTATAGAGTTTTGTAAATAACATACAGCAATTTTAAGGTCACCATATTTCCCCTTCAACATACAATAATGCCCTAAGACAGCTTAGCACATCAGAAAACTCAGAAGAACATACAAAAAGTTGCTCTTCCTGCTTCAGTTTTAAGCTTTACATGTATACTTTACAGATCAAAGCAGATGTGTTCTAATTTTTTCCTATCAGCTGCTGCACTCAGTTGTGCCTTAAATGCATAACAGTAACATACTGCAAGACCTTAAATTTGATGATGCTCTTCATTGACTTTTTTAGTTATCCATAGTGTACATGAATGGAAAAAGAAAACTCTCCCCTGAAGGCACAGTGTAAACCAAGCCCTGAAGCAAGAACACCAGACCCTAAACTCCATGAAGAGTAGTTTTGGACTAAGCTCTTCCATCCTCTGCTGTAGCGTGCGATTACTAAAAAGAACTACATGTTCATACAGCTCCCTAAATGAGCACTAAAAACTCATTTTTGCCAAAACTGGTGGATTGATCAACCCTCCCTGTGTTCCAAAGGGGAGGGTCTGTAACATTTCATTATGAGTTACCACTACCCAGTGGTGTCTGCACACAGAACAAGCCTTACAAGTTTTTTATGCTAGCAAGTCAGAAGACACCTTTAAGTAAACCACCCTGCAACACACATGCAGCTATCACATGTCCAGAATTAGATTTCTATCTTTCAGAAATTGATTTTACCAGCCCTCAAACTGTTTTGGGGTCTATGGCTTACAGAAAGGAGTCATGGGAATGACCACAGTAGTTAATTATTGAAACAGAAAACTAGTCAGTACAGCTGAGTATTCCTCTCAGTGCTGGTTTTCAGTACTTATTTCAAACAAAAATTAGACTCTTTAAGATCTTATTTATTCTCGAGAGCTCATAATGCTTTTTGTCCTTTTAATAGTTTCCCAGCATAAACACAGCTGAGCTTTACTGAAATTTGGAACACAGTATTGAAATGCTCCTCTAATGGAATTTTCATCTCCTGAAACCCACAAAGAGTAATTAAGTATACATAAATATAGGCTTATTTAGCAAGAAGTTTGGAAAGAATAAGTTATTGCAAGAATTAAATATCTATGTCTCTTCAGTAAATGTGGCCAGTCCACACAAGTTTTTTCAGTTAAATACACCTTCAAGAAGATGATTTGCATGAAACCTTATGCTCAGGATTTTACAAAATACATGGCAACAGTAATTCTTGTTCTGTATCACCAAATTCAGCCAGTTATCCCACAACTTTTGGGATTCTTAAAGTTAACTTTGAGAAAGTCTTTATACTTTGCCCAGTTCTTCAGATGTACTTTAAGTCCCCTCCATCACGCTTCCTCTCAGTCACTAACAATTTCAGGGATGATTTTCAGGAAATACCCTATATTCTTGTTGGCTTTGCAGCACCCAAATTTCTCAGAGAAACTAGATAAAAAGCCCATTCAGACAACACAGGCAAAGGTACTTTCCCACAATTACAACGCTAGTTCACAACAGCATTACTTCAGTGAGCACAGAATCAAGTTTTCTTTAGAACAGACACATGGCTCAAGATCCTTGGCTGAAAAAAAAAAAACAAACCCAAACCCTAAGGGCTCAATATATTTTACTGAAGTCATTCTTTACAAATTCAAGGCCTACCCTCATCAAGTCATATGCTCAAAGCTCATTTATTCTTCCTGAAACTACAGAATACTACCCACGTGGGTAGTAGTCAGTTTTCAACTAGACACACATACAAAAGAGGAGGTCATTGCTTTAACTGAAGAAGCCTTTGTTTTTCTCTTAAATTGACAGTTATTGTCAATGCATCTGAACTCCCTTCCAGTCTCTATATCTGCATTCTTGCCATGAATGCTATTTCTAATAATTTTCAGAAAGAAAACTGAAGATCTAACAGCAGCTTCTCCCTACATTGTTACTCATCCTCTCACTCCCCCGAAAATTTTAAAGTTCTAGTAGTAGGCAGAAACAGTCTAATCATACATATCACAGAAAAATAGCTGTAAAAACTCCCACTTCAAGCAGCAGTATTATCAGCCTTGATGTCTTCAACCTTGCTTTCTAAAGGAAATCTTGAGCAATACAACATTAAGGCATAGAAATTACATATACTTCTTGAGATTTAGTCTGAAGTCATTAAAACCTGAAACTACATTTTATGCATTTTAAAGGGATATACCTCAGATTACTCACCTGTGTGACTGTTGAAGTGTGCAAAATTAGCAAAGTTTGCTGTAGCAGTTGACTGAGGAGCAGCAGCAGCAAAGATATCTGAGCCAAGGTCACTGAGGAGGTCAAATTGTTTCTTTTCTTGTTGCTGCTGTCCTTGAGATCGAACTACAACAGGAGACTATAAACAACATTTCCATTAGCTAATAAAAGCTGATTTACAAACAGACTTTTGCAAAATACTAGAAAGACAGACTAAGCTATCTAGGCTTGAAGTTTCAGATGCTGTATATAGCACAAATCTCTCCTACAGAGGGAGAAAGACTATTTAGTATACTATGGTGGCTTTAAAAAAAAGACTCTGCAGAAGATTTTCATGGATTAATAAAACCTAGAAGAATAAAGTAGCAGCATATAAGCAACTTCAAAATTATGTTTTTAAAACCACAAATACAATCAATAAAACTTAATTTTACAAGTTGGAAAGTATTCACTCATTCTGAAAAATTTTAATTATAGGGAGATAAAAATTGAAGAACTTCATTGCAAGGTTGCAAGCTGAAAATTTCTACTGCTTGAGTCTGAAGAGGTCCATTCAAGAGTTGCCTCTCTCCTAAAGGTGAAACCATTTTCTGAAAAGCTGTCTTCCCTACAATCTTATTGTTCCCAAATTAAAAAAAACCCAAACATGAAAATGTATAGCTAAGTTCAAACTTGGGAGATATTTATACAACAGAATCAAAACTAAACAGTTCAATCACCCTGGAAAACTCCACTTTCTGAAAAAAAAATTTTTAAAAGCGAAATCAACTTGGTTTATATAAACTAACTTAATTCAGAACCTGATCTGCAAACACCTGTTTACTTCAACAAAAGAAAAAAATCCAAGTTGTCTTTAGTAATCATATTAGGTAATGGCTGCTACTGCAAGACTTTCTGTGCCACTAAAAAGCACAACTGATAGCCCTGTGCTCTCTGGCTCAGTGGTTACTCACTTGGCTAGGTGTGCCCTTGTTTAAGTGCAGTGTGGGTGCAGCTTCTCCCAAGAGAGATTTAAGTGGCTTCACCTCAGGTGTGCTGCTTGTACTACTAGCAGAAGACCCCGATATGGACGCATGGACCGATGCCACCACCTTTGCTTGCTCTGGAGGAACATACCTATGTTCAAATAAAAACAATGGCATTTAGAAGTTTAACATGCTAAGTTCTGCTTTAGATTCATAAAGCCAAAGTGTGAGAACTGGTAGACCTCAACTTTGGCATTTTATCCATTGACCCCGAAACAAATTCTATCAGTAGTTTGCAAAATACCCATTATTTGAATATGCCAAATACTTAGGAAATGAACTAGAATTCCAAGTCACCAATATTTTATAGCACTTATTTAATACAACCACATGCCTCTACCTCCTAATAAAAGCCTGCAAAACCCTTACTCTGCTGCTGACATGCCCTTAACCCATTTCTGTTCCACCAATATGAATCACATATCGAGTCATTTCTTTAAGCGGTTTTGTCTTGTCTGCTTCTTGTAGGAGCTCCAAGTACAGTACAGAAATCAATTCACTTTACAGAGCTCCAAAAAGCACAGAAAGCAAGCACACTCAGGAAAGTGAGTTACAGACCATCTTCACTTCTTAGAGAGGCAATATTTATAATTGCAAAGCCATCTTACCATCTTTTCTTTTCATATTTTTCCTGTAGAAATTCCTTTACTTTTTGTGGATCCCTGAAGTCTGGAATTGCTGATGATCTATCATCAAATAGGCCTAGCCAAATCTGTTTGCACACCTTACAAAAAAACAAAACAAACAACAAATACATAACAGATTAATAAAAAAAATTCATTAATCCAAAACTATTAAAATTTACAACTCTTAATACATCGAACCATTAAAAAGAGCACATTTTTTTGTTCCAGACTGAACTGTTTCAACAACTGCCTGGTGCACCATGTACTGATCTAAATGCTTCCAAGTTGAAGGACCATCTGTCACAGCAGCACAAGCAAATCCCAGCATACAGTTTCACCACCAAATATTGCTTTTACAAAATATTTGTAGTATGTACTCACAAAGGACAAAGCACCTGACCTTTAAGATTCTTCTCCTTCACCTAATTCTTCTTTAAGATTCTTCTCCTACACATTCCCTTACCTATACCTCAGGGTTTAAAATGTTTCAACAGATTCCATATGTCATAAGGCCTAGATGGTAGCTGTTAAAGGATCTGAGCTTTGGTATTTATAATTACTATTTGAGTATCGGATCTTGTTTTTTAAAAACAGCCTTTCTTACCGTGACACAACTTCTGTGGTATCATGCACATTTATTTTGAGTGAGCATACAAGCAAAGGAGAAGCAGTACTCTTGCTCTGCTTTAATTTTCTAATTGCAGTTGTGAATGAGCAAAATTTGAAAAAAATGCGAAATTCTCAGCATGTTTGACTTCAATTCCTAACCAAAACAAGAAGAAAGGTGACTTTCTCAAAACTAAGACATGGGAGTTGTTGCACTTCAAGTGTTTTCTTTAAGCACTTAAGACTACTCAAAGTAACCCAACTACGCACCCAAACAATATACCGAACATTAGCTACCCTCTAAAATGGACTCCGCCATTTCAAACCTGTTTCTTCCAGAAAAGTGAAGGCCAGAAAAAGCTTTGTTTTTATGATGCACACCCTTTCTTCCCACACCCTTTTCAAAATAGCCCTATCCCTCTGACATGCCTGCCACGTGATACTTTCATATCCCTGCTATAGTGTCAGGTTTTCAGCGCTGTCCCCATGACCTTCAGAGCAAACACATGCAAGAGCTGCATAAACCGATTACCCAGAAAGTTGGCAAATCAAGGTAGAAGCTGTGATGCTTCCACTGTACCTTTCCCAGAGAGGCACTAACCCAAGGGGTGGGTTGTATATCTGGAAATTTCTTGTTTATGCCACCAGCTACCTTCACCAAAATAGTAGCAAACTACTATCTTTGGGATAGATGTTACCAAACACAGTAAGTCTTACAGGTCATTTGAAGACTGCCCAGGATGAGAGAGACTGGACATACAGCATATCAGTATGTATTTCATCCTTGATATCTCTGTTTTAAATAGCCTGCTTGCATGGCTAACGCTCCACAGTCCTTGCAAACAACAAAGGGAAACACCTCAAATGATGAAAGAATAGTTCTAAATCAGCAACTTAAATACTCATCTAAAAATAAGATCAGTAATTCCTATTTCGAATAAACTAAGTTATTCAGCATCCATTCAGCAATTATACTCCACAAATGGGTTAAGCTCAATGCACTGATGTGAATTTACAATTTCAGTCATTATCAGCAGTATGGTAGCCAATGAAATGAAACAGAAGTTATTCAATATTTTTTTCATGGGAAGTTAGAAGATAAACTTGGTAAAAAATGTCCCAAGACTGTACTAAAGCAATAGCCAATACTATGAAGCACAAATAGTAGCCTTTCACGTAAGCACTACTTTTTGCTGACAAAATTTATAAAGTCAGAACATTCACATCCAATCTTAAGATGTGCTAATGAATGAAAGAGGAGGTCTCTTCCCCATCCCTATCAGGCCACTAAATTACTTCTCCTTTTCCTACCACCCAAAACAAGGAAGATCAAAGAAACTCAGCACAATTACCCTATCACTAGTACCACTGAAACCTGTTTCAAGATCAACTCACAGTAACAGTCAAACCACAATTTCCACCCTTCTCCATAGTTTTTTTGCTTATCTTTACCCTGAAGTGCCTGAGTGTTCAGAAAGGGGGTGGGGGGAACAACCAAAAACCAGCTCCATGTCCAACCAGACCCAAGCCTTCATAACCACTGCAGGCAATTTCTAAAAGAAATGACAAAATGTCCTTTGTGACTTTGGATCACTTACCAGCTATGCATGTAACTATTGTAGATAAAAGCTCTATGCAAGCTTCTTAAAGCACCAACTCTTGCATTGCAACTTTTGCATGGCTTCAGAAAGCAACCCCCCAAAAGCATTTCCTGGAGCAACTAGTTTCTTCTAAATAATTAACACAAAAGCAGTAACAATTGTAGGTCACTATAACTTAAACCTGCTAGACTCTTTATTGGTTCTCTGCTACAAGTAACAGTGAACAACATTAATAATGCACAAACACCAAAGGAAAAAAAACCCAACACCCAGGTCTTAGACACGTGCTTCAGAAAGAAGTTCTTACTTTTTTAAAGTTTGACAGCAGTAGCTATACAGAGGTTAAAACATCTACTTCAGAGATGCAAATTAAGTTTCATGTAAATTAAATTTCATGTAAATTTCTTTACTGAAAGAGTTCTCAAAAAATGTACAATTTGTTTTTATTTAAGACTCTAAGATATCCTTTAGAAAGCCAAATTCTAAAGCTTTAATATCACACAAGAAACTACTAAAAGACACAGCTTTATCTATTTTCTGTATGAAGTACCACACAATGCTTTGAACATAAGCAGCCATTCCAAACAAGCATTCAGAACACAATAAAAGGCCCCTTGTCTTTCCTTGTTTGCTAGTGACCTGTGTGCTCTTTCTGGCTATACTTTTGTTACTATCATCTGACTTGACAGGGATCCACAATACTGCATTGATTATACTTCAAGCTGAAAATTGTGTATTACAGCTAGCAATCTAAAAGAGAATGTGGCAACGTGCTGTGCAATCCCATAAAATGAAATCAAAATTGGAAATGAAAATTAGAACGTTGTCAGAAGTCAGAACTCACATCATACAATTTTTTTTGAAAGCGATACCTTTCCATAGTCTGAAAAGAAGTCACTAACAGTACTGAAACTTGTTTGAAGAAAGGTTTGTTGGGAGAAGGGCAAATATTTTTGTCCTGATCATACCATCACATTTTTTATTTCAACGCTATATCAAAGTTACTCTTATGACACAGATTTATGAAATTTATGCTGCACAACTTACTGCTGAGTTATGGTGAGGAATATCATTCAGCATTTACATCTTTGGTACCTTGATTACTCCAACCAATTACTTTTAAATCCACTACCCAAACATGACAGCACTTGGGATACTAAAAGACTAACTGTAACAAAAAAAATAAATAAATAGTGGAAATGTAGAAAATCCCTAAGCTTCAGCTCTATGTGCTGCCCAGCCTGACAGCTCCTAGGCAGGGGACCCAAACAAATTAGCAGATAGTTACTCACAGACTGTACTGGCTTTTGGCCAGCCAGAACTTCTAGGACACACAGGAAAAGTGCAGAAGACAGTAAAGAGCATATAAACCTGCACAAACTCAAGCTTTTAAGTGACCTGCCACTCTACTGAACACAAAGTTTTCTTAGCTTTCCAATACAAACTTACTATTTGAGAATGAAACACAAAGAAGCAGTTTTCAGAAGCAGCAAAAACTCAGAATGTATGCTGTGAGACATCTGAACTTGGTATCCCAAAAAAACACGTATTTCAAAACACTTCTCTGCTTTTACCTACCCCGTACATCAGACTCGCAGAGTTAATTCAGAAAATGCCACCGCCCAAGTTTCATGATATAACTTAAGTTCCATTTTATCAGAATTGCTCATTCTTTTGTTTTTACAGATAACATACAAAGAAACATCCAAACTCACCACAAAGTTATACAACATTACTATTAAGGTACTGGACCTAGAAGTTCTGTGCCTGAAATCCTTCCACATGGCACCATCTTGGGGATACTTTGGTTCAGTCATTTAATATTACTATTGATAGGTTTACAACAGCAGCACAAACAAGCTCCTGCTCAAAAGCTTTGTTTGTTCACCAAAAGCCTTACTATGCTCCTCCTTTTGATAACCAAACTCTATTAAAACAAAATCCTCTGCTCAGATGAGAAGAGGCTAGCAGGCTGGAGCCAAGAGTAAACATTCAAGTTATGTGGAAGCCCCCAGAAACAGTGGAACATATCCAACAATCCATAATCACTGTCCACTGCCCCTGAAAAGTATAATTAGTCCATGTCCCCTTGGTTCACCAAGGCAGCAACAAGAAAGAGGCAGCACTGAAGACAGAATGATTAAGCATAACGCAGCCGCTTCAAAATCTACTTTTGTTGAAGGGCTGATAGAAGCAAGACTTCAGTTTTGCCTCCCTCCACTATATTGTGGGACCTGCAAAGTAACATGACAAAGCAAAGTTATCTTCTCAGGTAACAATTAATAGAAAACAAGATTCAGCAGTTATCTTCGTGACATGTAGTTCTTCAGAATCCTTTTACAACTGGCTGGTTCCAACTACCTGTTCTCTGCCAACAAGCTTCAATCCTTTGAAGGGCTGTCATCAGACATTTGGCAACTAGATATTGGGAAGTTCAGAATCAGATCATTAAATACAGCATGAAGCAAAGAGGAAGAGAGAATTACAACCAGCTTCAACCTACTCACCCTGACCTAAATAAAATCCCATGAGGTATCAAGGCAGAAGCTGTGAGTTGCCATAACTTAAACATGTCTTTGAAAGGAAAAATTGGGCCATGTGCATATTGTCTGTTATAATAATGTCTCCACTGGTATTTCTCTTCATACCATTGGTTTCCCTGAATCTGTACTCAACAGCTATTCTATCTGAAGGAGGAATTATTTTTCCTAGAATAACTGTATTTGCCCATCTCGGCTTTAAAACATTATTTACACTTGTAATCCCAGGGTTTGAGTAGTCACCCTTGTTCTCAGCCTTAACAAAGGAAAAAACCCAGCCTTACGGGACATTTCATTCTTTGAGGAGTTCCAGGCAGGGTTCAAAAGCTAAGAGGAACACAAGTGGACCTGTTTTCCACAAACATTTAACTTTAGTTTTGCTTCTAGTCTTGTTATCATGTTTTGGGGTTTTTTGAGCGCATATTTACAGAGTTGAGAAGGTAGAAAAACTGCTAATAAAAAACAACTCAGCAATATCCATCAAGTCTTACAGAAAGCCTGAGACCATCTGAGATTTCAGTTACTTCTATTCCAGTGCTACATATTTCAACCACCAAACACTTTACCACGTCATAACTATTTCAATGATACAGATCTCAGTGTGTGTGGGAAGGCGGATATGGGAGAGACAAAGGCCTTCTGCTTACACAACACAGTGAGCCACCACACTTAAACTCCTGTTAGCATAGTTATGCTAGTTAGGAATAATAAAAATAGTTAGCCCAGCAAAATATTTTGCCTGTGAAGCTCCCTGCTCTTGTATGCTGTGATGGGAGCAGACCAAGGAAAAGCTACAGTAGGACAAGTACTTCTGATGGTACAAGCTAGAATAAAACACGCTTGTAGACCTACAGCAATAGAGCACTTCTGGCTTAGACCCAGGCATACTATTTCTCAGGAAGATTACCCATGTCAGTCTAGTTTAAAAAGCTCTAATAAGACCCTACCTTTTGGAAGCCTGGTAAATGCTGAAATGAATTTCTTCACACCCTTCCCACCAATACAAAAATATCCTCAGTTATGCACCAAATGCAATGCTGACAGTGCAAAGAACTACAGATTACCACACAACAAAACTATGTTCCAAAGCGTAACATTCACCACAGGAAGAGAGATTTGGAAACGGTTCCCTTATGTAAGCAAGTTATAGCTTTGTTTAGTAATTCAGCACTTCTGATGTCAATATTATTTGTTAATCTCTGTAGGTTAAAAGAATTTTATACTGCTAGTATACAGATTTCAGTGCCAGATTGAGTCCAGAAGCTATAGCTGCTTTCAGAAGCAGAGTTCAATCAAGTAAATCCTGCTAACAAAGACATTGTTCTATACACAATCAGCTCATGTACCTCTGTATCTTATTAGCAGAACCAGGGATGTACTACAAGGACACCTGACTGCACAGCTCACGCTGTCAGGACTCATCAGCTCCAGCTTAGTACTGCTCTTTCCACTCTGGGGTTTCTAGGCCACATCTACAGGACAGGAGATTCTAGGAAAGCATTTTAGTCAGGTCAAACTCCAGCCGTGAAATGGGCTCATGCTGCTGCTAGTTCTGAAATTGTAGGTTCTCCTGGAACCTAGAGTGCAGGAAGCCCCTAAGAAACATTTACACTACTGCTATAAAGAGTCAGAAAGACAGGCACAAAACCAAAATTAAGCATCAATAAGATAACCCCAAGCAGTTGAGCATATCCTCATAACATTCTACTCATTAGCTCAGGCAAACATGACCTCTGCCCCCAGACAAACACAGATTTTTCAAATACAAGACCATCCAAGTCATTTTCTTCCACCATATGCATATTAGAACAGGCTATTTAGAAAGGTTATAAAGTGTATGATACTTCTCAAAAGCGTAGTAGAAAGATTAACCATGTAACGGGTTTAGCCCATAATACCATTTTTCAACTTCAGGTGAACGCTTCTGAATATTCACAGCTACAATGACAACATGAGTACCACCTCCCCTTTCAGCAGGGAGTTCACCTTCTACTATCATTGCACTAGTGAATCAGAGGCCTAATGTTAGCATCACTTGATCATGAGTACTCAAACAGAATCATCTCTATAGCGTTCTCTTCTCATTATTCCCAACATGAAAAACACAGTGTGAAAATCTCTTCACGAAGAGCACTGTGCGAGAATGAGAAGGGGGAAAATCTTACCCAGTGAGTCAGACCTGCTTTTATACTTGAAGGCACTTGAGGAATATCAGCTTCAAGATATGTTTATACCTGCAGATGAGTAAGCAATACCAAAATACAGATGTCTTCTAGTACAGTAAAGAGATTTAAATATCTATTTGAGGAAGTAAAAACTCATCTGAAAAAAGTTTACATTACCTGGACCAGAAAGACATCCCTTGGAGGTGTATACACAAAGGAGACAGTGTCTCACACCAGAGAAGCAGCTCTGAATAATCTCTTCCCAAAGCAGTTGCTTAGAGAGCCTTTTATCAATTGAATGTTTTACCCACACTTGCCACAAAGATAATTTGGGACAACAGGGCAAAAGTTACTATTTCACTGATTGGGACTTTGGAGTAGGGAAGAGGTGTTTGTTTTGGAGGGGTTTTTTTGAGAACTTCAACCACCACCTACAATACATTGACCTTACAAGTACTCTTTGTAGGACAGTGAAAAACTACTCCCTCTGAGAACCACTCACCACTTTAACAACTACCTTTATCTCAGAGAAGCACTCTTGCTATTTTCCTCTTCATTCAGAAGACCTTCCCTATTGTGCACCAGGATCTACTTATCTGGAAGCAAAAAAGCTTACTACAGAGGCTATGTCCACATTGGAAAAAGACTGGGAAGGCAAAGTAGAAATTAAAAATCAAGTTAAACTTGACTGCAAAAAATTGAGTGTATGTATATATCTGCAGAACTAAGCCAAATGAATGTTACAACATCTAAATCATCCAGTTATTCAGTGGCTGTACTTTGCTCCAAATGTCCACATTCTAGAGTGTTGGACAGTTCCATGTTTGAACAAGTTTATTCCACAAAACTCTGTTTCTTAATATATACACAAGAGCCACCTATGCTGAAGGGCAAGGAAGGACTTTTGTGAGGACATCTGCCCAGTACTTTCTCTGATCTGCAGGTGAGCATGCCAAAGTCCAATACTTCCAAGAGAAAGCAAAAATGTTTATTTAACCACAGCAACATACAAAATGACAAAGGGAAAACACGCATAATTAAGTTTTAAACGTCTAACAGTGTTTAAAATACCACTTCTGTTCAGTATTTGAGCATCTGTTAAATCTACCACCTGCAATTACAAGTCTTCAGTGTTTAAAATGTAAACACCACACCACCACTCAAACTCAGGCAGACATCTTCATTTACGAGGTAGCTCATTTCAATTATTTCAATACTAATTAATTGATACTATTAAATATTTTAATACTATATTATTTCAGATGCTACAAAGACACCTGCTTTTAAAACATAGTATAACATTCCAGAGACTTGTGAACTATGTGTCAATAATGATCTATTAATTAATTAAAGCATTATGACTGGCAGACTAGTCAGGTCTATAATGAGAAGGCTAACTCCACTAATTAACTGAGTAGGGATCACTTAATGTTTCAGATCAGTGAAAAATGAAACCGGTAGCATTCAAGCTGTTGTAATTCAGTAAAAACCTGAAGTTAAAACAGATGCAGGGAGGGAATACAAGCACACACATTTTTTTCTTACAGTTGTGAAGCTAAAGCAAAGCTTGAGTTTACAGCCTAATTTTATGGAGACTCCAACATACTGTATCTGGTTAACGATTCTTTACCATTCTTCCTGTGCAAAAGGTCAGCAATGTGATGTGTATTATAGAGCTTTAACATGCCAAAACCACCAAGAAAACCAAAAAACTAGCCACAGCCAAAGTTAAGAATATTATATAATGTCTGGAAGAGTTTAGACCTTGTTCTAGATTTGTCTAGAGAAATCATCCATGAACGGGCACTTCAACAAATAACACAAGTTTACCATAACAGAAAAAGAAATTGCTACTTCTATTTTCATTATTCAACCAGACAGTTATGAATGGACAAAGTTTAAGAAAGTTAAGTATCAGCATTTTAACTAATGATGGGATTTATCCTCACAAAGCTTCACAAGAGCACACTGATAAGACACACTGTAGCCTACTATCAATAGTTCTACTAAAACAGAATACAGATCCAATGAAAGAGAAATAGAGGTTTTCCTAATTCAGAACAGAAGCAAAAACTGCCTCTGAAGTCCTCAAGGCTATAGTACAGTGCTAAAATGCAAATTTCATTCTCAAATTGGAGACAGCAACAGCCACACCCAGAGTTTACATGCTCTGTGTGTCAGTCACCATTTACCTCAGATTTATTTCTCTGCTCTTGAGAAAAAAGGCAGTACATTAGAATTTTTTTATCCACAAAGATGCCCAAACCACTTTAAACATACAGACACATAATAGATATTAAGAGGAAAAAAAGAAAATTGTCCCTTTCCTTCCTCTCTTCAAGGTCCTACAATACTGGTACACTTTCATTAAAGGAAGTAGTGAAACTACTAGATGGGTTTCTGACAGCAACACCAAAGAAATACAGCTACTAGCAAGTTACTTTTTTGTCACAGTCTTCTCCTTCAGGAAAGGCTGCTGCAGTTAGTGTCAAGGTCTAGATTTGTAGGAAAAAAAGAAACAGATGCATATGGCCTTATGAAAGGGCAACATTGATCATGTTAATCTAAAATGCCTGGATTGAGCCATGATACATAATGATCTGCTACTTCAGTGAAACAAGCTCTTTAGAATTATTACTTCTAATGACAGTGGCTTCAAAAGATGATTTTTTTGTAGCAAAAGCAGAAAAGTTATCCTTAAGTAGTGTTTTAAAGTTTTAATAGAAGTGACAAAAACACTTGATATTTTCCTAATATCACTTACTTCATTTCCATGTTTCTGCAGAAATTCTATTTCCTGTTGTGTGAAAGTAGTCATTGAAATTGACTTCACTCTGTGGGGTGGATTCAAGCCCCGTCTAAAAGAAGAAGCAAGAAGTATTTAGTCAGTATTCAGGAAATCCGTCATCACACAATCATTACAACCAGAAGTCAGTCAGTTTTAACACAGGAGCCACCTCAAACACTCGCTTTAGTAGTGCTTACAACTTGAGGCTCACCTCAAAGTAACATTCAGCATACAAAAAAAAAGTGTAATTTAGCTTTAGGATAGAGAAATGTTTTGTAACTGCACACGAGAACTGATTCTTTCTATGCAAATTTATATGAAAACCTAATTAGACTCTTCTTTTAAATGCTAAACCGGTCCCCCAAACTTGTTCACCCTTACCTCTACCCTTCATCTCAACTTTAGGCCCCTCCGTCATAGCTTTGTTTCCCTCCAACTCCTGCCTCACTTAAACCTATTGTTACCACAACTTCTGCCCAATGACTAGATTTCTTCAAGCTGAACACCCCAGCTCAGATTCCTTCTCACCTCCTTTAAACTATCCTTCCCGTTTCCTCCCAGCATCTTCTTCTAGTTTACTTTTTGCCCTTCTGTCCACAGGGCAGCCTGTCACCTTCCTCCTCCCTGAACAGTACATAAATAACAGCAACAAAACGAATAAAAACATAAAAGGACATATTTATTGTGCTCTCAAACAAGAGATATCATTACTAATGTAACAGCTCAAGACTTCAGCTGCTCTGCCCTACACAGAAATGGGCACAGAGATTCTCCCATCCACAGCAGACAGCTGCAGCAAGGCTAACAGAAACCCGTCCCGTTCAGTCAAAACCTGCAGGCATAGAGAAAAACCCTGCTGAGCAACACTGCCTGTACAAGAAAAAGTTTGCTTTCCTTTCAAGCTCTTTCTTTAAATACATGCTAGCTACTGATTTTGCCCACAAATACTTACAATTAAAATCCAGCCGTGTTTTGCTCACTGAAAGCAAGAACATTACAACCTACACATGCCAAACAGTAGAGATTCTAACTTGGGCAACACAATGGGGTTAGTTTAACTATCAGGTCTGAATTTTTGGACTGTGTATATACACACTCACACATTAACGACAAGATATCAAAGACTACAAAATTTTGTTATGGGTATTACAAGAAAGCATCCCACAAGGAAACGGGAAAACTTTCAAGAAATGCAACACAGGGCTAACAAATTCTGGCTTATCAACTGATAACAGTTAGCTTTACTGCTTCGGTTTTCACCTTGCTTCGATTACAAGTTTGGTTCAGATTGATTTAGGAATATAAAAAATAGGAACAAAGGAAAAAACCCACAAAAAACACTGACATCCTATTTAAGGCAACTAGTAATTATTATTCCAAGAATACTAACTGTAAATTAAGTCGGTACTTGTAAAAGCAGCAAACAACAAAAATCTGATGTTCCAAATGCTAACATTTTCTACTCAATTTTTATCTTTAGCATTTTAATTTTGAATAAGTATAAAGGGTCTGTGTGAGGATTGTTGTGCGTTTTGCTCACAAATTCACCTTGATGTGTAATTTCACACTGTACCTGTAAGATGACAATTCTAATCTTACATTAAGAAAACTTTTCACATTTTTAGTTAGAAGTTGGATACCAATTAGAACACTGAGCAGTAACGTTTCAGCCTAGGTTTCGTTATAAAAAACAGATTTAAGACACTCAATGTTTGAAACACTTGGGAAAGTGCAATTATTTCTTTTTTTAATCCAAGAAATGCAACAGAAGGCACAAACCTACTGGCATATGAGAATTAATTTTACAGAATGCTATTTGCTTAAGCTAATATTTCACACCTGAGCATCTGAACTTAGACTACATGGTTCAGCACCTCAACAATGCAAAACTACAGGGTTGGGGATTTTTTTTAGTTTATCCAACTCAACCATCAACAAACTGATTTGTATCAAAATCTTTCAATTCCACGGTAAACTGAAATTACCAGTTTGATACTTTTCCTCTCATTCTAAATCAAATCAACACCACAAGCAACACTTATTAAAACACTGTATTATACGAACTGTTGTTGAAGTAAATACTTATTTTAAGATGATGCAACTCAAAAAAAATATCTGTAGAAGTAGTCTGTAAAGACTACAGTTCAAATGAACTACAGTTCAAATTCACTGTTTCAGAGCTAATACTAGTATTAGGTTGGCTGTTTTGTTTTTAGTTGTGGTTTTTTTTCTGGCTTGGGGTTTTGTTTATTGTTTGTTTTTTAAACACCTTAGTTTATGCATGTGAATAATTACATTTTAATAAGTAACAATATTAAGTGACAGCACAGAAACAAACTTTGCATCCAGCTGGCAAAACACTCCATCAAATATTATATGACCATGTCCCTTGCTTCTACAGTAAGAATAAAAGAGGCTCTGTCTACCTTGGTCAACTTCTCTTATTAATAAAGATACAGAGATTCCTGTAAGCTATTTCATGACTATCTTTAAGAGTTGTTCACTAACACACCCACATGTTTTTTCAGCACAGGAAGTATGTAAACTTTCCTACTATCTTCTGCTAGAATATGATTTGTAAGTATTGCTTAAGTGCTATCCTGTACCTGTGCTTGCAGTTTAAAGGCAGTACTTAAGCAGTACCTACTCAACACCGCAAACACCCATCTTCGGTTCTTTTAAGCAGCGATATTAAAAGTACTTAAAGCACAGATTAGATTTTGTTTTGCCTAACTAGAGTTTGTAACTCAGGTTATAAAGTTCCCCAATTTACATACTATATCCATGATGTGGGATAAAATAAATTCTCATTTCTTTACATCCTCCTGCTAAAGGAAGGAGACATGCCCCACTCCTAAAAGTCAGATCACAACACAAAAGTTTCAGACATCTTCCAGGATGAAAGAGAGCATATCCTGAACATAATTTTAACAGCCATAAATGCTGTTAACCATCAAACTGCCATAGTACATAGTTAAATAACAAGGGGTGGGGGGAAGTCAATGAAGAAAATCACCTCTTATCCTAAAGCAATGTAAGAAGTCAGACTGGTACAAGAAATTCAAGACAAGAGGCTTCATTATAAATCATACAAACACAACCCAGAACGTTGATTTATGTTCCTCAGATAAATCACTTCATTTCTACCATTAAAACAGCTAAACCCCTACTTTTTTATTTTAGTATTTCTAACTAGCATGAGCCACTTTCAATAATATATACCCATGAACTAATTAGAATCTCCCTTAAACAGATCAGTTGAGACTTATGAAGCAGAACTCTAGAACCAAACCCAAGTACTAAAGCTACTCCTACTTCAAAATCCTAAAATATTTTATGCCCTTCCTTACCTGCAGAGGTTATCTGATGACCCAAATGATTCACTCATCTACATATGAGGGAAGCTTACTGGTAGACAGCCAAGTACAAGTATCCCTTATGAGGAATTAACAAAACTTTTTAATAGAAAAAAATAATCTACCACTTGCTTTGTTTCTTTCCATGTATTTGACAAGTGCTTTGCACAGTTCTAATGGTGTACAGTATTCCCTACTTAACAGGGGAGAAGATGGATTACAGTGTCTTAATCCAAATTAATAATGCCTAAATTTAAATTGACCCTGAACAAATATTTGCAATGTGCACCCATGCAGCAATACTGGTTACTCCTTTTTCTGCTACAACCTGCCTGAGGTAGGCAGCAACCAAATGCTACCTCAGCACTTAATCCAGATCACAGCTATCTCCCAAGAGGCCAAGTAAGACTGTTCTGCCATCTGCACTTATCCAGCACACCACAGCTAGAAAATCCCACACAGATCTCACTCATCACTGCCAGCTTATTTCTGAGGAACAGCACTGTGACCAGAACTTCCAGCTGTGAGACTATCCTCCACTGATCAGTCCAAGCTCCTGGTGACACAGCCTATCACAGGGGCAGCTACAGAGAACACAAGGAGAACACGAGATTTCTACTCTTCAAAGAGCATCCTTAAAACTGTGCTTTCGCAAACAAAGATCTAAGGCCACTGACAAGATTCTGAAGTCTGGCAATTGAACCACTGAACATTCAAAAAACTGTCAACAAGCACTGAACATTTGTTACTAACATAATTTAGTGGCAAATTATGGTTGAACTTGTGACTGTTGGCAGAGCAGCTATTCCTGCATTCATCTCCAACAAATGTCAGCAAAGTTGTCTGCAAAGGCCAGAGCTGGGAGGAGAAAAATATTTAAAGAGTGGGCTCTGCTGGAAGAGGGTGATTTCCCTGAGAGGAACAGTGGGCAGACACCTACCCAACAGCCCTGGGGTCCCCCTGTATCAGATTCTTACACAATCTCAAGTCCATGCCAGAAAAATCTCATCTTCCAAGAAGCAGGAAGTTAATGAGACGAGTCAAATGCCAAACTACCAGAGAGCACCCTACATGTCCAGCTGAGCATTATTACTTCTATGCTACTGTTATTAGTAAAAGTATTAGTAAAAGCAGTACTGGGCATTTCCCATACTCCCAGACTTCCCTGGAGACCCTTTTCATCAACTTCTGATGAAATGGACATTAATTCACCACCACTGCACGAAGATTTTTTTTATTTAGATTGCTACTAGTAACTGCCATCAAATACTCCAATCTGGCTGATAGGGAAGTCCCCTTCCTAGAAAAATTTACATTTAAAATTTCAACTAAAAATATTACAAGCAGCCAAAAGAAGGCCACATTAGCCAATAATTGGAAGAAGTAGCATACAAGGGCTTCAGCATTCCTGCAGTAACCATATGTTCTAAACATTCTTTGTCACTCCTTCCCAACACAAGCCCAAAGTGCCAACATCTGAGCTAGGGGCTTCCTCGGTAAACTGGAAGGCAGGGAGTGAAGAGCAGCTGTGAGGGAAAGGGTAGGAGTGACAGACAGAACCTGGGGGAACGGTATGAAGCTAAGACAGTGGAGGTTTAGGTTGGATATTAGGAAGAGGTTCTTTATTGAGAGGGTGGTCAGGCACTGGCAGAGGCTGCCCAGGTCACAGCACCCAGCTGGACTGAGGTCAAGAAGTGTCTGGACGATGCACTCAGCACCATGCTCTGACTTGGCGGGCCCTGTGTGGAGCCAGGAGTTGGACTGGATGATCCTTATGGGTCCCTTCCAGCTCAGGAGATTCTATGATTCCAGAAGTGTCCTAATCACCTCAGCAGATAACAAAAAAGATTAGAGATTTCTGTAGCATAGAGCTTGTGGAAATTGACTCCTAGTCAAACAGGAATATTTTCTATTATTTCTAATTAAAAAACCGCACTCTTTATGAAATACTGGAGCAGGCTGACCAGGAGTGGTACAGAAGTGCTTGAAAGCAAAGATACAGACAGTTGAGAAGCAAGGCAATCAGGAATTTGGTAAGACAAAGGGAAGGATGTCACTGTCAGCAGGACACATGGTACCATCCAGCAGCACAAGAAACAGTTACCAACATAATCCTTTGAACCAAAGTACTTCTGTCAAACTGAAAGAATCTACCAACATTTCCTGAGGTGTGGTTTTGCTATGAAGAGAAGTCTTGGTTTGTATTACTATAAATACCTGACAAAGACTGCTCTTCTAGAGTACCTCCTCCCACTGGCAGGTACGAGATGATTGTGTGCGTATTTCTATACATCCTGTGTTCCTGTCCAGCACCAAAAAGCTGCATGACACACAGCGTATATGATGCTAGTGTGCTTTTTTTCACATGAAGCATATTTGAACACAGGGGACAAGTAGAGGTACTTTAAGAGGAAGCCACTATCCACACAGCTACGCTTGAATGATCTTGCACAGCTGAATTTTTATTCTGTTAAACCAGATCTGATGAGACAGCTTAGAGACTCGGTGTTACAAGACAGTGACTCCTCTATGTTATCCATATTTTAATTTGGCAAGACTCTCCTTCAGCATTCAAGCCAGAAACAGATCTTCTCAGCAAGTCACTGGTTCTCTCCTCATCTTTACCAGCACTTGAACAAGCTATAGACACTTGGTTTTTTTGAATAGTCAAGAAAACATGAGGTTGTTATAGCTAAATCTAGTAATAAATAGCATCACTCTCTTTCTACACATATAATCATTAATAGAAATTAATGATGGATCCAGAATGAAGGCTTTGGGTTTAAACAGATTGTCCTTGCCAGGACAATGAATAAACACTAAAGAAAACTTATAGAAAACAAGTTAGACTTCAATTTCAAAAGTTCAGAGTTAGCAGTATCTACAACAATATGCTTGTGTAAGAGAACACCAACATTAGCACCCACTTTTAATTAACTGAGCAACCTCTCTGAAGGAAATCTGTGAACATGCAAGTATTTTAACCTTGTACTGGGCACTTCATACTTGAGAAAACCAGTCTATGCAACTCCAAGAAATTTTTTTTTCTGATCTGGTACAGGAAGTTAAGAGAAGCAACAACACAAGCCTTCCACTTAGCATACAAACAAGATGAATTAATAAGATCATTAAAGCCTTACAGTAAAGCAAGTATCATGAGGCAGAATATAAAAGTACTGCTGCTTCTGTGGTTCTTAATGGCTGTTTGCATTTACCTGCTTTTATGTGGTTTCTTCCCAAGTAATTTTGCTTCACTGTGGAATTCTACAGTGAAAAGCATTTGGAAATAAGCAAGTTGTAGGAAGGACTATTTTGCAGAAGTGTTAAAAATAACAGTTTCTAGTTATGAAACTGACACGACCTATCTCTACACCAAGCCTCATCACTGACAAAAATATCCCACTAGCCAGGCTCTAAGGTATAGCAAATACACACAATCTTGCACACACAATTTATGAAAGCATTTCAAAATCAACAAGGAAGAAGCAGCCCTAATTTATCTCAGGAAAAAAAAATAGTTTTAACTCCTCTTAACAGTCCTTTACTCCCACTTTAGGTGTAGGTGTTACTAGTTGTGACAACTAAAAATGTTGTTTATGGGTTCTTCATGCTGGCAACACAAAACCACCACAAATTTAGAATGTAAGAGCTATTCCCATTTTATTAGAATACCTATACATTTAACAACTGTTCCCCAGAAAAAGTCTTCCTCCTTTAAGCACATTAACATCCTAGTGATGACCAACTTCACAGCAAGTGCGAGCTGTCCTCTGACTACTAGCAGTCTCACTGCATGCACATCCTTTTGGCTACTGTAAATTGGACTTCAGACTTTAGTAGGCCCTACCTCCTAGCCAAAAGATAAAATGAACAAATCCTCCTGAGCCAGTGCTAACCTTCTCAGCAGCACTCACAACATATTTGTCTATCAAGGTCAAGAAGCCTGAAAAATAAAGGAAAATATTCTCATGGAGCAGCTTTATCATGCTGTGCACCAAGACTAATAGAACATGTGCAACCATTAAATAAGATCTGTACAGTACCTTAAAATAGTTTCACATGCCAGCATAAATAACAGTTTGCTAACAGAGCAAACAATAGCCAGGGCTGGCTGATTAAGTAGCATGTATGTGTCAAAAACTAGAGTCTCTTCAGTTCCACAACCTGAATGCATTTTCTGTATTTGTGTCAAGCCTGTTCAGAAGTCTGCACAAAGTAGAAGGGGAAAAAAAAAGCACCAAGACTAATTAGCCATCTAGTAGTATAAAAGGCAGCTTGTTCCATGTAAATTCTGTACAGAACTAACACGTTTGCTTTCTTTTGAATCTCAATATAATTACCAACTTTGTTCTAACACCAGACATTACTTGGAAGGCCTGTGTGGGGTACTCCATCCTCCTCAGTAAAGGCACGGAAATTAGTGCATGCTCCTGAACGCCTTTTATGAAGTCAACCCCTTGCTAACAAAAATCTTGACATACTATGCTTACTTTGGGCACTGTGAATCTGCTCCATTCCATAAGCACAATGGCACAGAAATGTGAGCGAGCAGATTTGCCACAGAAAACAGTAACAATGAAGACTGTAGAGTTTCCCCCTACTCCAGCTCCCCAAATTACATATATGTAAGCAAGATCCAGAACTGACAGATCGCAACTCCTGGTGTCATACACACGATCTTGGAGGAGGAAGGGTGGAAAAGGGAGGAGTAGGGGGAGGCCTATGCAGGAATGAGGAACAGGAAAAATGCAATCCCCTTTATCAGGGCCAATCCCTTTCTACGGTTCATACACACAGTTTATCGGAAGCAATAAGCGCAAGACAAAACCTCCCAGTACTCTCTAACCAACTATATTAAACTACTGAGGCTAGAGTTTATCCTCCAAGATAGAGTTCAGGTTCGCTTTACCCTTATAAACTACTATCAATCATAACGTGATACATAAAAGGCTTGGACGGTGTTTAGCTTAACATTAAAGCAAGACTTTTACCCGCTAACCCCGGTACTCCCGAAGGGTTGGGTTATTCTCCCCAAGTCTTCAAGGCTGTCACCAGTGACCCGTTCACCCATGTGGCTGGCCCCGGGTCTCTCCAGGAGGGCTCTACAAGCGCATTAACTCCCCCCCCGGTACTCCCCGGGTGGCGGTGCCCCCTTCACGCGCGTGCCGAAGGCCAACGCGTACACTCCCCACGCGCAGGAAAACGCCTCCCCGGGAGCGGCCGCAGGACGAGCTCCGGGCTGCCGCTTCCCGCCGCCGGGCGCGAAGGCTGCGGCGCTGCCCAGCCCCGCACACACGCGCCCGGCTACCAACCGCCATCTCCCGGGCCGGGGGCTCCGACGGGGATCTACTTTTTTTTTAGCGGATACCGCCGGGAAAGCCTCTCGACTGCCGTCCCCTCTCCGGGAAAGCCCCCCCACCCCCTCCTCCTCCTCCTTCC
>VXBZ01002418.1:69889-109805 GCA_013399135.1 Heliornis fulica
GCGGCTGAATGACGAGCCCGGGCGGAACCTGCGCGACACCTTTATGAGATCAGAGATGGAGATGGCGGCGGCGGAGTCGAACGCGCTCGCCGGCGGCAGCGCCCCCTTTCGCGCTGGAGGACGCACTCCTCTCCCGCCGCGACCCCGGCCCGGGGGAAGGCGCGGCCGCTGGGGCCGTGTCACCTGGCGTGACCCGGCGGGGCGGCGGGCTTGCTTCGCGGGGCGGGGGAGCCACGACCCCGTCGAGAACGCCAAGGGGGCGGGAGCCGCCCTGCGTGGAGTCGCGGTGGGGAAATCCAAATAAAGTGTACGGTTCGCCCTTTCTGGGGGAGAAGGTGGTCGCCCCCCGCTCACGGTGTGTCACGGGCGAGCTGTGCCGCGACGCCCCCGGGAGCACCCTCTGCTCGTTCTGGGTGAGGGCGGACCCCGGCCACCTATGGAGGGGAGCCTGTGGCTGAAACTGCGAGCACCGATCTCGGCCCCCGCCCCAACACCCCCTGGGAGCCTCTACGTTGGCCTCATCTCCCCGCACCCTGCAAACCCCAGTCATGGAGGCTCCTGAGGGCAGGAGCTGAGGCGATGTGGTCTCCGCAACGCCCTGCCAAGCCCCAGCTGGAAGCAGTATGGCAGGGAGGGTCCCTGCGACCTGCGGTGTGACTCCATCCCCACCATCCCCACAGAGTTCCACAGTAGCTCTGAGCATTGTCAGGGCCTCCTCAAGGCAATGGGATCTGTGAGGAGAACGTTCTCCTTTTGGTTATGGAGAGGAAAAAGGCCCATTTTCCCTTGGGAATTTGGTTGTTAGTGCCCAACTGGACACTCTCCTCATCAAAGGGAAGGAAACAGAGCAAGCAGTCATGTATATCTGCTGATATCCTTGAGGAACCCTTGGCTCTGGCTTGAAGTCAAATCTGCCACTGATCTATAAAGTACATATTTGTTCCTCATAAAGTTGCCTAAAGGAGTTTTTTTCAACCATGCAAAATACTTTTAAAGAAAAAAAAATCAATGTACTTTATAATTTGGTGATTTAACTTGAAAAAATGCCTGGCTACGCTATGTGTGATTAAAATCTCTTGAAGTTAAATGATTCCCAATAATGTGATTTAGGGTCAAGTTTTGCACTTCTGACCTCAGAACACATGTTAGCACTAGGTTTTGTGGGAGCAAGATCTGATCTGCTGTATTTTCCTCATAGTTCTAGTAAAAAAAATAATCTAGGTGTTCAGCATCAGTAATTTGGTATTCTCACTATGTTTTCTTGATTTACATTAGCTGATCAACCAGTCCTAAATTTTAAACCCAGAGTATAATGAACTGATGTAAAAATTTTGTGATATGGATGGCAGAGTCTCCTCATAGTGAAAAATAAATACTAAATCATTAAATAATTGCAAATGCTAAAATAGCATTGTTAAAAGTAAAGTCTTGTAGGGCTAAAATTCTCACTGCTTCCTCTACTTCTTCATTTCTCTCTGAAACGATTGTCCACACTACTTGCTGTACCAGAGAGTTGCTACATACAGTTGAGTTTAATTTCATTGAGAGTTGAAGGTGTTTGTAACTGAAACGAGAATGTCCAACTTGAACTGCTTGTGCTGTGAGCATGAACATCATGATCATGAATCTCACATAGGAACAGTTGTTAATAAAAAACACCACCATTGTCACTAAAGTTGTCATTGTCATTAAAGTTGTCATTAACATCAGGAGCTGAGCTCCCAGAAAAAATCCTAGTACTGTTTGAGTCAATCATGCTGTTCAGTAGGAATCTTATGGATTTCATGTTTAACTAGCAACGGCTCAGATTTGTTTCATGAAGACACAGTTCTGACGTTATTTGTGGTCAGCACCAAGAGGGGCTTATGCTGGTAGATAAATGAACTTTATTACATTCATTTAGTTTAGTAATCACTTTTTAGAAATACTAAGCCTCTCCATTCTATACCTTATAAAGCAAATTTACCCCAGGAAGCTACATAATGAGACTTCAGAGTGTTGTGCCCTTTTACAAATAGCCACTAGCTCTGTGGAATTTGGGTTCTTCTTTGGGTTGGTTGTGACCACATCTGCTCCAAATCTTGGGTTCTTACAATGCAGCATCAGTACCTTAACATCTTGTTTCCGATAGGAACCAATGGTTGAGAAACACCACTACCTATATATAAATGTATGTGTTACACTGTTGACATATATAGGTCTGGAAACTGGCTACATTAATTTCCAGCCCAGTTTCACCTCTCCACCACATGTGCAGCTCTTCCACGCTCTTTTCTATGCTTCTGGCAGCTAGCATTAGTTTCCTCAAAGCAGATGTCTTTGTTTCTTTTCTAAATTACTAAGGGGGGAAAAAGCTACAAATAATACACATGAATAAAAACTCTACTCTTCAGATTTACTCCGTGGTTTTCTTTTTGCTGATACATTTTTCTGTTTAACTACCCTAGGAATTGAATTTCCCTTCCTACAGCTTCTCTGTCCAAATCTGTTCTTCATTCTCCCCTCCTAATGACCATACTTTTGTGGTCGGACATATACTGGCCAGCTGTTTATTCCAAAAGTGCTTAATCTCTGCTGCACCTGCTCCAGCTTTTAGCATTAAAATTAATTTCTTAACAAGGGGTGAAACAATGATTTCTCATGCTTGAAACATTTCCCATTAAAAACAGAATTTAAAAGTCAGCCCAGTCATGGGCAATGTCTGAAAGATGTTGCTTCTGTAAGCCCTTAAATATGGGCTAATAGGGTATAAATTATATTATACGGGCACATAATCTAGGGGACTTATTGTCAGGACCAAAAGAAACAAGAGCCTAAGAATGTACGTTTGGGAGATGAGTAAGACATTCTCCGTTTGTCACGAGGATTGAGGTCAATAATATCCATTTTAAAGCAATTAACCCAGCAGGCTAAGTGACATGAAAATTATCATGGTGAAAGACTAATGGGCTATTAAATCCATCTTGCTTCACTACTGATGGGCATACAGAATTAATCCTGGGATTAGGTATATCGGATCTGTGGCAAACGGCTGCTGTAATGTTGGTAAAGGAAGGGGTTTCTGAACGTGCTAAGAACACGGCAAGTGTGTCTGGCAGGAATGTTCACCGATACGCTCTGTGAAAGATTCAGTCAACAGAGGATATGTTAGTGTGTCTGTGCCTGGCCTTACTTAAACTGTAGCTTTTCCTTAATGAATAGATATATTTTAGTAAGAGATCAAAACAAGCAATGTTTATATAAATCATTATTGATGGAAGACAGTTACTCAAATCTAGAAAATGTAACTGCAGGAAATGGTCAAATAGGATTGAGCTACGAAACTGTTTTTATTTGAAATGCCATTTCCCTTTGACATTTCCCACTCACTGCTGCAACCTTAACATAGCAGAAAAGGTAAATGACCAATAGCCCTGACTTTACCCATAACTGATCTCACAGTCACACCATCTTGCTTTCTTGCAACACCAAGTTAGTGATCTTTAATTTTTCTTCTTACTATTTTTTTTAATGCCATGTTTTATTAGTGTGACATACACCTAATTCCTTTTGAGTAATGTAGTGTAGGAAGTGATTTACTGCCACCATGGCAATGAAAGTCTGAGATTCAAAACAGCAGTGCTGGTTTTGAGAATGACATGGAGGTCGTTGAAGATACGGAGTGAGAGACACAGAAACAAGAGCAAGTAGAAGAGTGGGAAATATGAATAAGACCAAAAAATCAACCACAGAAAAAGCAGTCCTCCTTTAGTCTTCTCCTTCAACAGTTTATGACCTATCTGCTATATCTTTATTGATAGAACAGCCTTTACACTTTCCAAGTGAGAGAGCCTGAAGCTGTGCAGGGCCAGGCATTAGTGGCAAGATCACCTTCTCACAGAGTGAAATAAAATTTTCCTATTAAACTAAACAAACCAGACTGGTTTTAAGAAGACAACCATAAAAGAGTGGAATGCCTTTCCAAAATTAACACAACAGATGAACATGAGAGGTGGTTAAAAAGCCTTAAGTAGCTTTCCACTTAGTTTGATGTTCTGCTCTTGGTGATAACTGCTAAGAATGAGGTTTCCACTGTTAATGATAATTTAGATGAGCTTCTTGCAGTCATTAATTTTTTAAACTGTTTGGGTGGAAAATCCAAATTGAAATAGATCAAATCAGTGACATCGTAAAGTTAGTGTTCTTAGAAATTTGGTTCCTTTTGTCTGAATTAAATCTATTTCCTTGTAGTTCAGTTGAATCTACTTGAGGTTTTCCAGTGGGAAGGACTGAGATTTCCTGGTTGTAGAACTAGTTATCCAGTACACCTACCTCTATCCAATTTTCCAAGTTAACTAAACTATTAAAGTCTCTCTTGTGGAAATACTGTCCTTAGGCTTTCTTCATCTTTTAAATATTTTTTCTTCTCATAAACTAAATATACACACACTGTAGGATTAAAAGAAAGTCTGTTACTGAATTTTAGCTGTTTAGAAAGTTGCTCAGAAGACCGAGGAGCTTCTGTGTTACAGGATGGTGCTTGCAGCTAACTAAACGCTGATCTCTCCTAGCTGGACAGGAACCACTAGGGGACCTTGGCAGCCTGTCTTGCTTAGGATTACAATTATTTTACTTCCTTAAGATTCCCAAGTCCCTTCAGGCACTGTGCTCTGTGAAGAACAAATTTTATTCTTTTTCAGTAGGGGATTTTTGAGTGCAGTCCAATCTAGTTCAACAGCAGGTTTTCACACCTGGGGTGGGGGGGGAACATTTCAGCAGACTGTTTTGTTCCAAGTTGCAAGAATTTTAAAATGTTTAATTTTTGCAAGAAATCGTGGTAGCCCAGAGGCATTAGGCTCTTCAAGCTTTTTAGCTTGGTCAGTGATGTTGAAAGGTTATCAATATTTCAATATTTGCCCCTTTATTTGACACAGCTCTTGAATTTCCCTCAGCCCTTAAGTGTACAAGATCATGTTCCAGTTTGTAATCACAGGCTAGGTAGTGGAAAGAACGTGTCTATATACAGTTGCAGTGAAGGCAAAACATCTGTCATAGGAATATTTTGTACATGAGGTGAATGTTTTTATTTTTAAATTCATCTTTACAATACCTTTGTTTTTAGGGCATATCCCCATGTTTCTGTTACTGGTTTTGATTGGTACTGGTTTACCATTATTCTGTAAGATCCTGTAGTTGAATGAGGCTTTATAAACTGTATCACAAGTCACAGGACTTTTCTGTGAATTGATTGTTTCATTCATGCTTTCAGAGGAACATGCCAGAAGACAGTGGAACTCTTTAAGCTGAGAAGGAAATATATTCATATTCGATCCTAGAAAAATTAATGGAAAAATAGAAAAATAACAATAAGCCAAATCAACTTTACATTAGCTGGAACTGCCCTCAGGAATGTTAGCAATACACAAGGCAGCCTAGGACCTCTAGGGGAGAATAAAGTGAGAAGGAAGCATATAGACGACCTTAGGAGACAGAGAGCTGAAAAACAGACCTCAACAGTGGAAAGACAGTTTAATTCTGTCTAACTTTTGGTTAGACAGAATTAAACTAAGTGAGACAGAACCTTAACAGATATCTAAACCACCAACATTTTTTTTAGTATTTGGCTACGTAACATACTAAACCAGGGAATGCTCTCCCAGCTCTCTGAATGAGAATAACTTTTTATTTTCACATTGAAGTTTGCATAACATAACTGGTTTCTTGTCCTATGGATGAAATTTGGATGTAAAGCCAGTGGATTTTCAAGTTCAATTCTTCCTTTTCCACTCAATGATGACAATTTCCTGCCTGTTTTCTGTAAAACTCCCATGGGAATGAAGAGAGGCCTTTGTTCCTCTCCACTAATGAATCTAAATTATTGATTAGTCAGTCCAATTTGTGGAAACTACTATCAGATAGTGCTGTCGTAAAAGTGCCTTAGATTTGGCAATAAGAATTACAGGTAATGTACCAAGCATTTTCAGTGTGGGAAACAAAATAGAAGTAATTTTCTCAACCAGTGTTCTTTTATTTGCCCATGCTTCAAAATACTCACATATTCCCCTTCAGACTTCCTTAAACTCTTAATTAGCAAGCACCACTTGAAGGTTGATTTGAGAAACACTAGAGAAGAATTAATTGTTCTGAGCAGGCATCCTTTAGTGCTGGTAGTAATCCTGAATCAGTGTTTACAACTCAAATCCACACACAGAAAACCGGCCCAAAACTTCCTAATTCTTACAGTTAACCTAAATGCATGAAGAATGGAAAAAGCCAAAATGGAAGGAAAATGTGAGCAGAGTCTAAAAATGCCAAGACAAGTGTATGATATCATACACTGAGATGTTTAAACTGGGGATTCCAACATACTTGGATCTTGCCTGATAAAGAAATTTGTACACTACCGTGAACAATTCTGTGAATGTAACAGCTATTGGCACAACTAATAATCACGGGAAAGTCCATTTGGATTTGAAGTGGGATGAAGAAGAACAGCATCTTAGTGTGAAACAATGGAGATGGATACAACAAAATAGGAAATTTGGGAAATAGAGCTTTCAAGTGTCAAGCATTCAAATAGAAGTATAAAGAAAACAAGCTATGTAATGTGAACATTGGAAAACAAAGTTCTCCAGTGACCCTGTTTATGAAAGAAAATATTTTAGAAGTGGACCACAAAAGGAAGCCTGATCCTTCAAACTTAGTGTAACGTTTCTCATTGCTGTAATTTTAAAATATGAGATTCCGTGACCAGTATTTTTCTCACGAATCCCTGAGAACTCACATTGTCCAAATGGCAGAAGAGGACAGAGACACAGAAGGACTTTATGACTGGCAAAATGAACAGTTTAAAGGTAGGAATACTAACAAGGTGCACAACAACAACAGAAGAATCCCCTGGCACATGCGGCACAGGCCGGTGCAGTGGCAGTGAATAGATATGGATAATCCCTGGGAGCTGCACATATCCTCTTAAGTGAGGTTTCTGCAGGAGAAACCTAATCTCAATCTGTACATGGGAAAAACTGCTGAAATAGTAACATAGTAGCATTTTCTCTCCATGCATTTAGTTTGGAAGTAAAAGAAGAAACCCTCAAACTGTTGTTCAGAATAATTAATTTAACAAGAAAAGTAAACTCTCTGACACTAAGGCCGCTGTACAGCAATAGCACCTTCTATTTCTTGCCTTGAATCTGTTACACATTGTCAACATTTTAAGCTGCAGTTTGAAGCACAAGCTGCTTAAAAAAAAAATCAGGATTTCTTTCAATAAAATGTCAATGACAGACATGCCTCCATGAAACCATGTGTGTGGATTTCCTTTGAAAATGCTGATTTTTTTAAAGTGTTTGCCAATTAGAAAAACTCCTTCTTAACCAAGAGGAAAAAGAGAAATGCTCTTCAGCATGTGACTTAACCTAAATGACTTGACATGAAAAAGCACTTTTTTTCATGACACAACAGAACATTAATATTTCTGCTTACAAGCTTAAATAAACTAAATATAAAAAAAACACCAAATAAACAACTCAACAAAACCTAGAAACAAATTAACAATTATGGCATGGTGGGCACAGTGTTAGCAATATTATACATACTGTATTTTGGGAACTGGAAAAGAGTAAGTGTTCAGAACGTTACTGCAACCTGACTAGAGCAAAATTTTTTTAATTTTCTTTTTTTCCTGATTTGTCTTGTGCACAAGGGGGTTAGTGGAAGAGAATGTATACTCCGAAATAGTGCAGTGAATTAAAAAATTTGGGATAATGTCTTCTCACAGGAGTTTGAGAAATACAGCCCCTGATGTACAAGAAATTTTTAAATAAATTAAAAAAAAAAAACCACCCAGAAAGTTCCTCCAGAGTACCATGGATGAAGAAAATCAGCAGGGAAAAGTAATCTGACAGTTAATAAATTATCACAAATATGGAAACAAAATTATTCTGAAAGCTATTAGGGAAGCACAGTATTTCTTACACCTTGGGACTTTCAATCAAGTCTCTCGTAATTGTTAGAATCTGTGACAGTAGGATGTCCTTAGAGCTCTCCAAGTTTATCCTGCCTTCCCTAAATTATCGAAATCCACTTCATGAATACGTAGGGACTTTTGCATCCTGCTCCTATTGACGTGGGGACACTTCAGACCTTGGTACTTTGCTACTCAAGGTCAGCCTTCAAATTTGTTCAGGTTCAGTGTATTCACCGCCAGTTTATGAACACGCTTTGATGTCAGAACTGCCCTGGAGTTTATTTTTCCCTCCCAGCACGCAGGTTTATGCAGACAGATAACTGCCCAACTGAAACCAGCACCCACATGGGCAAGAGATAGAGGAAGTGCCTGCCCGGCCGTGCCGATTAGCTACCAGGAGCCACGTGGTGCTGTGCAATTGTGCAGAGCACAACTTCTGTAATTTGGAGTTAGGAGCACAGTCATTTGATAGAAACCCATTTAAGGAAAGTAATGGTTAACAGCAAAAGGTTTCATGGTAATTAATGAAAAGATTCCATTATTACTGACCTGGACATTTGCCAGGGTAAACTCTTGGTTTACTCTCCTACTCTTTCCATCATTAACAGAGATCGCTCTGCAAACCCACCTGCCACAGGGTTTAATTCTTCCTATGCCATCCCTGTTTTGAACTGAGCACCCAGCAGTCAATGAGTTTTCAGAGTATTGTCCACAATCTCAGCTTTGCTCTGAAGCTCCATGTGTTTGCTTTCTTAGCAAGCCTCTGCCACAGCCAGGCAACAGCCACAAATTGCCCCTCGTTCTCTCTGCAGCCGGTTTCATCCCCTTGTATAACAAAATCAAAAGAACAAACTCTGTGGAATGACGTCATCGTGTAAAGAGGATGTATTGGTAACCTTCAAAAACATTCATTGCAGGTTAAAAACAATCTGGTGAGAGCCAGACACTCCAGCAGTGGATCCTGTCAGTAACAGCAAATCCCTTCTGCAGACAGCGGGGATTTTTCTCCAGAGGAAAATTCTGAAGTTTGATGGTGGTTATTATTAATAATAGTAATATTATCATCATCCCTGATGTGTGTTGTTATTAGGAAATAACAACAGGAAAACATAACACTGGAAGTTCACAGGCCGAGTCACGGGTGTGACTGCCACAGGCTGGCACAAACATCGTATTTACACTGCAGGAAGATGCCAGTGGTTACTTTCTCCCTAGTGCTGCCGTTTTCCCAAAGACCAGCCCGTTCCTAGGGGCACCATGAAGAGCTGCAATGCTGCATGCCCGTGATGGAAAGAACCACTGTCAGCCTTCAGGCTCCGGTTCAGTCACGCAGATCAACTCTGTTTCTGCTGTGCCACTCAGCACTGTGATGGTGGCTATTTACTGACCACCTGGGCACCATGTGACCTGCAATTTATCAACCAAAAATGAAACGGCAAACACACAAAACAAGCGTCACTGCACCAGAGCAATCAATTTGAAAATACAAACCCAAGCTGTCCTTAGATGTTTCCTTCTCTTCACTAAATGCATCTCTTAATATTAAACTTCAAAGCTCCGAGGTGCTTGAGAGGAGAAACCAAATAGGTTAGTATCTGTTTAAAGTTTACCACAGCACTCAGTACAGTCGAGGACATGAAAAAGTAGGGCTCCTCTAGTGTTTCTGTTCTGCATCATCCCTCTCCCCCTGCCCTGCAGAACAGAATGACAACACACCTTTTGAAGTTTTCATGGGCTTTTTATAGCAATATAACACCAGTGCAACTTACTTCAGTTTCTGATTTATCACAAAAACCCAAACTGTTTGGTAGAAGAAATTTCAAGGAAAGCTTTACCTTTTCACTGGCAACTTCAAACTCCAAATTAACACAGAGATAATTGTAAAGTGATGTATTTTAAGCTCCTACCTTCAAGTTTGTTTTTTGCTTTTTGTTTTTAAGAGAAAATGACAGGAAAACATCTGGTTATTGGAAGCTGAAGAAGCTGCAGATGAAAACATGGAGAGATTTCAATGTATTCAATTGCATTGTTGAACAGCTTGATACAAAAGCATGTACTGAGAAGTAACTTTATAAAAGTTCAGGAAAACACATGAAAAAAAGTTTTTCTAATACTTAGCTGGGACCAATACAGTAGAACTTCTCTTACCTTTCTCAGAATAAAATCCCCTTTAAAATACTTTCCAGAAAGAGACAAAAGATCTAGATGACAGAAGCAGCAATCTAAGTTTATTTAACATTTGGAGTAAAACCAATTCTGGACCAAAATCAATAGGAAAACGGTCATTGCTTTTAATGGATTAATTACCAGTGGACCATTTATTTCATGTATCAACTTATACCTGTGTCTGAGCACCTTGGCATACTGATGTGCAAATTAACACAAAGATCAAGAATCGAAAGAAAGCTAAAAAAAGGGTTAATGTGTAGCACTGTGCATTTGCCAAAACATAGCTGTGAGTACACACGACACCGTATTTTAAGTTAGTCCAGAAATATTATCATGTGTGTTCTGCTTTACCAACTATGCTTTTAACTTAATGAGAAAAAAATCTTGATTATGAAATGAGGTTTGAGTGAGTTAAGAGAAGGATAAATGGAAATACAGTAACGAAAATACCCGCTTCAGCCAAGGCTGAAAGGTAGAATTCAGAAAAGCAAAGCTGAAGGTGACACTTGAGATGATATTAACCTCTAACAGAATTCTACAAACAGTAGACAACATATCTGTTCCCAGAGTTGAGGAGGAACATCACATAAAGTGATCACCAATAAAATTAGTTGTTCAGTGGGTTGCAAGAATAAGCTGTCCTAATTTCTTTTTGTCAGTCAATTATTGACACTCTGCTCGATCTGTTACCTCCTCTGAAAGATAAATGTGATTTGAGAAAGGAACCACCACTGGGAGATGTAAATGCACTTGTATGTGGCAGCTGGGTCAGAACCCACGCAAGTAGCTTACAAAATATTTTACAGACAACAAAACTGCCATGGAATTTCACAAAATTCACAGTAGAAGAAAAGCTGCCAGTTTCACCAGACTTTGTAGATACTGATTTCTGTAAATTTAACCAATTTTTAATGTCACTTGGATATTGTTTATGGCTTCTGGTTAAGGTGGGGGGGGCAGAAGGAAAAAAGTTATTCGTTTGGAGTATGCAAATGATCCCATTACAAACCCCAAATACATGTCAAGTGCCAGAAATTAAAGCACAAGTGCCATATAAAATGCTTTTCTGACTTTTGGAAGCTTGAAACTAGGACATGTTTTCTTACAGAAACTCCTTTGCCACTCACACCTCTAAAAAAACCCAGTCCTTTCTTTCCACGTCCCCAAACTGTCTTTCCATTTTAGCTCAAGACATTCCATACATCCATAACACAATAAACTGATTTAGCTTGCATTACTCCATTTTTTTCCCAGCATCCTACAGAGCAATTAATTTGTCGTGACTTATGCCCATATTCCAAACTGTGAAGCCATAGTAAGCAGACCTTAAATATTAAGGTAGAGTCCCAGAAAATTGCTTTTTTTCCTCTCTCTTGAAATACATAGATAAAAAACCACTAGGTAGATCAGACTCTGGATGTGAAAAGAGAGTTACACTATTGTCCTTTTAAAATAGGTGAAGGTAAGAGAAATACCTCAGCTGGAAACTAAACATAGACTTTGCAATTTCCATCCTCTTCCCAGATTCTACTGTTATTCCCCTGAAATATGGTGACCTTACTGGCTTTGCTTATACAAGCAATAATAGGTTATTGAGTTGAAATTTTTCACTCAGCACGAGCAATGTTTATGGATATTTTATGCTAGAGCTGATCCTTCTGCCCTCCTGTTCACGTCTGAGCTTTCACAAGTTAGTTATCCCACGTGCAGAACACAGAGGGAAGACATCGCTGCTGCCCAGCCACGCCAGCGTTTCATACCTGAACACTGAAGACACACACGGACTGCAGCTTGTTCTTCTGAACAGATCACAGGGCTGAAGGCAGGGGCTGCACATCCTTAGGGACAGCAGCATCAAACGGGCCCGAACGGCCACCGGCACGGCTTATGTCCCCTCAGCAGGGAGAGCACATTTACCTGTCGTCTTTCTTTACAGCCAGTTCACCGCGGGGAAAAAGCAGGAGATGCTTCTTTAACTGCTGTCCTATATTCCACTTCCTCCTCTCTTCCTTAGAGGGCTCAGTCCCAGTTTGTAATAGACTCTCACTTAATTTTAAAGGAAATTATTAAAAAAATATCACAGACTCACCTTGTGGTACATATACTGAGTTCTGGTGATATTTAATAGGAAGATCATGCAGGTACCCAAGTTATTCCCAAGTGACTTTGCATTTACTTTACATTAGAACAGCTACAGACGATGTGAACGGAGCAAACACTGACTCACTGAATCCAACAGTTTATTCCAGTGGCCACTTAAATTAACCCTCCAAAAGACAGCAGAACAATCAAGTACCTGGACTCAACAGGAAAAGTACCAAAGAAGAGAAAAAAAAAAAGAAGAAAAAAGAAGGCCATAGGTTTTTAATAGCCTAGCTGTAGGCAATGTTCCTCACCTTCTTCGAGGTCAGGCCTTCATGATCCTTATTTTCCTTTCACAAAATTTTAGTGAAAAACCATCAGAGCAAGCTCTAACAACTGAAAGCAATAAAATTTGTGTAAGCAGTGAGACCCCAGAAGTGCCATTTGCACTTTTAAAAAAATTAGATCACCAAAGCTGTCGGCATCATCAATATCAGATTTCACATCCTCACAAGGCCAAGGGCAAATGAACCCAGACCCAATCCAAAGGCAGATGTTCGACCCAGCTTATCAGCAATACCCTCAAAACAATCCCAGAGGAAACAGTCACGAAACCTTTCTCTACACGGGGGGTTTCTATTTTCACTAGGTTTAGGAAAATGAGCAAATACTAAACTTTGTGCAAAAAGAAAAGACTTTATTTACTTTAATATCGTATTTGATCTGAAATTACAAGCACTTCAGATCAGAAAACCAAACTGAATTTAGCTTTCCTAAATGCAACTATATTCAGCATGGAAGCCATTAAGTCTTGAGAGAAACCAGAAACAGCTTATTATGATCTAGTTACTGCTGATAGCCTTTTCCACTGCCAAGCCTTGCTTGGGTTTTGAGTAATCCCAAGGTCTCCTGTTCTCTGTAAACCCATAGAGCTTCCGCAGTGCCACGCGGGCCGCTTCTTCCTCTGCGGCAAGCAGCGTTTCGCCAGGTCCTTCAGCTATGATCTTCTTGTCACTGGGGAAAAGAAAGAAAAAATCAGGAGCATTTTCATCATATAATCCTGAGTACTACTATGTATCACGAATAAAGGCTGCTAGAGGATTTTTCCCCAGTGTCTGTGAATACTGATGCTAAATTCTATTTACACAGAAATGTAAGTATTTCTATTGGGCTTTTCTGCACAGGCAAGTGACTGTATATTTAACAACAAAAGCTCACAGCAGAAATGCACCCATTTCAGGGAAGAGCACTGCTCTCTTCAGTTAGATTCCTAACACGCTTCTGTGTGCCCAACTTAAGACTTTGAAGCCCTTTAGTCAGGGATTGGTTTTATGTGCATCACTACAGCGAGCTACTGCCAGTGCTTAGCTGGCTGATTTTACAGGGAAGTCACTGTTAGGTTCCTCTGCTGTAATGACTTGACCAAAAAGCTTGAGTAGAAGAGTAAAACACCACCCTCCCTCCCCCACACTGCCCCAGCTTAAACCCATTTCACTTTAACCCAGTACTGCACTCACCAGTACAACCCGACAAAGTACAGTGGCAGAACCGTGCTGACCCCCAACTGCCTGGTGATTCTTGGTTCTGGAGAAGAGATATTCCTCTTGGTCAGTTCTTCCACTAGTAAGCCCATAGGGTTTACAACTTCCCAGATCTCAAACAGGTCTTTTCCAATCAGGTGAGGAATAAAAAAATCCTAAACAAAAAATATTTAGTATTTACAATTAATGGGCAAGGAAATAAAAGCTCCAGCTCCTGATAAAAAACCAGTAGGGATAGGTATTAATTCAGCTGACAGTAAACTGCTGGAATGAAAATGAAATGCCTCAGTGCTCCACCGCAGGCAAGCACAGCTATCCCATGTTGCTTCACTTGCCAGCTCCGCTTCCAATTCAGCCACTGACAGGCTGTGTGCCTTGGGCGAGCCCAACTGCCCAAGACGTAGAGAAGGAACAACCGCCCAGATGAGGAGAAGGAACAGCACCAGCCCGAGCCAGGAGTCAGAACAGTTAAGCACAGCTCTGAGCATGAGGAAATCAACTCTGCACGGCTCGTAAAGAGTCCAAATCAGTTGTACATCAGAAGGGTTCTGCAAACAGGCTGAAGGGAACCCACAGGATTTTCACCTGTGCTGATCACTCTCTTGCCTGTTAACTGCTACTTGCTCTCACAGAGACCTCCCAATGGTCTTGTACCAGAAGATCTTGGCAAATATTTCCCTACTGAAACTCTAGAAATAAGCAAAAAAGATGACTGAAAGGGCAGTACAGTAGCTGCTACACCTACTTTGTTGTGCTGCAAGAACATTTTTGTGCTTAGTATCTCTAGGTGCCTCCATACCTCTGTGAGTACCTATGAACTCAGCCTTTGCTTTCAATAGTATAGTTTTAAAAACTGAAGGTATGTGTGAGCTCATTACTTGACACTTTGTATAATGCACGGAATATAATGCTTCCCCTTAGCAAGTGTCAGCATATATTAAAATATCACCATTAGAAACCAAAGTATATGATTTTATCTGCCTGACCAGTCTGTCCTTCCTAAGGAAAAAAGAAAAACAAACCCAATAAAAGACCCTCACCAGACAGCCTCCCCCCAATCTCAGTGTTAAATGGAATTGTACCAGATATTGTAACACTTCTGCCAACCTCTCCTGATCTCAAGGAACAGGACAGTATTTAACAGTGACCTTTTTCCCCTGTAACATATGAGCCCTTTGATCTTATTGTCAGCACAAAGATGTATCAGAAGCAAAGACTTACCCTGACAAAGACCCCTGTTTTCTCAGGCCCGCTGCTATCGAGCAAGGCTCCTATCACAGCAAAGAACGTCCTCTGTAGCACATCTGGCGGGACGGGAAAGTCTCTGCACAGCGTCAGGTCCTGTACTGCCAGGTTTCGAGCCACATAGGAAACAAGATCCTGGCTGGTGAGAAAATCAACAAGTGCTCCTGTCCCCTCTGCAGGCAAATCCGGGTGGGCACCTTCAAAACACTGCCTCAGGAAGGAGCGGGCAAAAGACATCCCCCGCTCGGCAAGTTTACTGTTATCTTCTAGATTAAGAGCGACTGTTTCTTTGTCCAGCCCAAGCTCCTGGCGCCTTGCCTCTTCGTTCTCAATGTAGCAAGGGTTAACGAACGCAGTCTTGAGAAGATTCAGAGAAAATCTTTCCTGCAGCCGGTGGCTGAAAGCTTCTATCTCTGCGTGGTAATCCCAGTTGGGCTTCTCTGATCTACAGACGCGGAAAACAAAACAAATTGAGGCACAGAAGAAGCTCCCCGCGCCGCAAACACCGCGCCCGTCCCGTCGCCGAGAGGAAACGCAGAGCCGCGCTGGGCCTGGCGCCCAAAGCCCGCGTTTAAAGGCCCCGCTGCCAAACGGCGCTCCCTCTCCCCCAGCGCTGCCGGCCGGCTCGGGGCCGGCGCAGGCGACACCGCTCACCTCCACGGCGTGACGGGACGGCGCCCCAGCGTTCTGACCTCACGACCTCCCCAGCCCGACGCGCTCCCAGCCCCGAGCCCCCGCCCGTCCTCCCGCTCCCGCGCCGCCCCCCGACGGGCCGGTTCTCACCGCCGCTGCGGAGGCGCCTCCAGCCGCTGCTGCTCCAGGTAGGCGCGGAGCCACCGCTTCTTGTTTCGCTGCGGGGCGGTGCTGATCGCGAACCGCCGGGCCCCGGCCTCAGCCGCCAGCGGCCGCAACGCCCGCAAGAGCAGCCGGGCAGCCATGGCAGCGGGTGGGAGCGGTATCCGGTCCGTGCCCATCCCCGTCCCCTCCAGGAAGCGCGGTCCAGCCCCCGCTAGTTCCGGGCGGAAGCGTTCCCGGCCGGGGACGGCACCGCACGGAAACGGGCGCTTGGGGCTGCCGACGGGCCGCGGGGTGGGAGCCGTGTCCGCCGCCGCAGCGCGGGGCTCCTCGGCCCGGCTCGGGCCGTAGGGGTGCTGCGCGGTGAGAGAGGCGGCTCCGAGCCCCGGGCAAAGCCTCTCTCCGGGCTCCTGCGGCGAGACCGAGGTCTCCCGCGGAAGGCGGCGAGAGTCGCGGCTGCCCGCCCGCTTCCTCCCGCAGCGCAGGTTTTACCCGGCGAGACCCGACCCCCGGGCCACCGGGGAGGTTTTTAAACCTTCTTGGCCCAGGGATGAGGTGGAGTCACCATCCCTGGAGGTACTTCAAAGACATGTAGATTCTGTGCTTGAGGACATGGTCTAGAGGTGGACTAGGCAGGGTTACTCTGTGGTTGGACTCGATGATCTTAAGGTCTCTCCCAACCCAAGTGATTCTATGATTCTGTGTTATTTGGGTTTCATTTCCACTTAGAAGACAAGATCTAGTTCTCATAAAAGCAGCTTTATTTTTTCCTATTGCCCATACAACTCCATGACAGCTCCAGTAGCTCCGACCCCCTCGTTAGCACCACCGCAGGCCCCACAGTTCACATTTCGCTGAAACGCCACGGTGTAAAATTCCTGCCGATACAGCAGATGCACGAAGCACACCCTTCTTTCACACTCCTCTCACTGCAAGGCATATGCTTTTAACATTCGGGGTAGGAAGACATGCAGAGCAGCGCCCAGAACAGCCAATGGGGTCACGGAACACGACGGGAGCAAAGCTGGGAAGAATGTCCACCACAGCCAACGCAGAAAAGCTCCAGGCAGCAGGCGCAGCAGCCCCGACAGCGGTGTGAGAGCCGCAGAATGCAGGTACAAGGCCCTGTTGAACATGAAATGTATGAGAGCAGCATTCCCGAATCAGGTGCTGGCAGTGAATGTATCAAAAACCTCGGAGCTTCTCACACCGATGGTCCCTTCCTTACCAGGGTACCGCTCTGTCACTGCCACACCAGGGCGTGCAGCCAGCAGCTACCAGTGACCCTGCTGGTGGGGGGCTGGGCACAGGAGGCATTCTGGCAAATGTTCTGCAGCCTCTGCGGTGAGCTGAGGACATTTCCTTTGTTCAGCTGCTCGGTATCATCCTCTCTTCAGCAGTCTGTGAACTTCAAGCACCCAGAAATGGTCCTGCACAGCCATCCTGGACAAGCTGTTCTAGGAAAGGTCCTCATTGAAGAACTGTTTGGGTATTACTGCACGTTCCCCGCACACTGATGGTGGGAGTTGTTTTGTACAGCTCCAGGGAAGGGGCTGTGGCTGTTACAGCACACATGTGGAAGTGATGGCTGCAGCTATACAAGGACAGGAAGCCACAAACACGCAGGGCAGCCAAGGTCTCCCTGGCAGCACAGAGGGATCAGTGTCTCAACACTCCCTCAGACATTGGGGAGGGAGTAGACTGGTTGTGTGTTGCTGGTCCAACAGCACAGCTCATCCCCCATACCTGCACACTTGCTCCACCAGAGAACCACACCATCTTACTTCTGATTTGTTAGCTCATCACTACAACTCACTTCAAAGACACAGTTCAGAGGAAGCCTCATGTACATTTTCTGAAAATATTAAACAAGGGTTTGGGATTTGTGTTGGTTTTTTTGAGAGAGCTTTATTAAACGTACTACATCAGTAGTTTATATATAATCTTTTGATCACTCACAGACTGACTTGCTTAAAAATGTATTTTATAGAAAAACACCTGTGAAATTAAAACTAAAATAAAGTAACATGTATATTACACACTTCTGGGCAACCTGTGTGTTAGCAAAGAATACCTTTTATTATTTGACCTGAACATGTGCTTAAACAAGGGACGCACTCATGAAACTGGACAAACGCCTTGAACATGGCACACCTCAAGTTACTCAGACTAAAGGAAAACTAGTGCAATCACATTTCATTGCGTCTCACAACAGAATAATAAACCCTACTTATATTCCTTTGTTTTCACGTTTTTCCACACCCCTCCCCTTTTTCTCTCTTCCCACCAGAAGAAATCAGCCAGCAGTTATTCCTGTCAGTCACTGTCCTTAAATTGCATGAAGCAAACTTCGCATCAGCTGATCCATATTTACACTGAAGCATGCAAAGGAGGACACTGCGAGTATCTGCAATGCAAATCTATTCAATACACTGTAACTGAACAGCAAAGTGTCCCTTTAGCATTGCAACTCTACAGCCTTTATTGGTGGTGGAAGTTTCCAGTGTATGAATTATAAAACAACATACAATTCAGAAACAAAGAATTTTGCAAATTGTTTTTTGAACTATTGAATCTTTCAGAGTGCAGCGTCTAGCGCCGGAACCAAAGCCAGCTACTGAGTAGCCAGAAAGCTACAGTGAGTGAATACATGATCATTTCCCTTTTACCACGCTCTTTGTTTTCTTCTTCCAGAAGTTGTAGACGGCGATTAAGTTTGATTATCTAAAAATAAATAAAGGTTTTTAATACTTCATTAAAATTTGCCAGACTTTTTCTAAGACTGAGGAGTCAGCTAAAGTTAGGATCTCAGACAGAGAATTTTGAACATGGGATCATTTGACTTCCCATCTTCAATCACCAGTGACCATGCCTTGCCGCTGGCTCTAATAAACAGGGACCGAGTCAGATGCTCTGGATTCCCAGAACGGTCCAGGGTGGACGAGGACAGGCCAACAGAGGTAGAGAGGATCCCTCATGACATCTGCTACGGATGACTCACAGCCATACAGAAAACCTGCTCCCCCCTTTTACCGCTACGCCTTTTCCATCCTATTCTCGACTACCACGCTCTACATACCTGTCGTCTTAAGGAAGCAGCATCTACAACTGTCATGTCATCAGGTGTTCCCTCCAGCGTACTATCCAAGTTGGAAAGACCATACCTGTCAAACAAGGGAGAGAGCTTAGCCATCTCATCCATACCAAGATCAGAAAATACCATTATTTCAACAACATTCTAGCAGGTGTATTTGTTGGTGGGGATGGAGAAAAGAATTCCAAAACAATTTCCCAGCTTTTACAGAGTTGTCTATTTCAGTGAGTTCCCAACAGAATAAAGCAGTAACACATACAGAGTGGGCAAGCGTGTGACTGAATCTGGGTCTGCTGCTCTCAGGTTTAAAGGCTTGTGAAGATTCTGCAGGACTTCCTGCTGTCACTTGGTCTCTCAAAAGACTGTTTCTGATTATTCACCTGATGAATGAAACCTGAAAAATTGCCTGGGCTGAAGTTGCAAGAGACCTACAACAGATGAGAAACTACCACCTGAAGGCTTGAGAAGGTTGAGTGTATTAACGCTCGGTAGCGACTTAGATAGCCAAGCGCACACCTGCTGAGAGCCACGGCCTCAGCCGCAGTGACCCAGCGAGGAGTCACTGCCTGCTGACCTCTGCATGCACTAACCAGGCTGTGCCCAGAGCACCTCGCCGTTCTCTTAACGTGCCAGCTCAGAGAAGGCGTTAGGTGGACTCCAGGGTGAGCCAATTGTGTACAGCACGTGTATTATCAGTTGGAAAGTGGCAGAAGTCTACATAATGTATGTGCTCTGATCTTCCAAATGCTGCATCTTAACCATTCCAACAACTAACAGGTAAAAGCGGTTCCTGAGGCTGCACCCACCACTGCAGTCCTCACTTACAACCTCGGTTTCCAGTACTAGCCCCCTGACCTGCCTTCCCATTAGGATTTATGGGCAATGGCCAGATTAGGAAACTGATCAAAATAACGACAAGTCACAGAATCACAGCATGTCAGGAGTTGGAAGGGACCTTGAAAAATCATCTAGTCCAACCCCCCTGCCCGAGCAGGATCACCTAGATTAGATCACACAGGAATGCATCCAGATTGGTCTTGAATGTCTCCAGAGGAGACTCCACAACCTCTCTGGGCAGCCTGTCCCAGGGTCTGTCACCCTTACAGTAAATAAGTTCCTCCTTATACTAAGATGGAACTTTCTATGTTTCAGCTTGGAACCATTTCCCCTTGTCCTATCAATCACCAATACCAAGAAGAGCCTGGATCCATCCTCCTGACACTCACTCTTAACATATTTATAAACATTAATGAGGTCACCCCTCCAGCTCCTCTTTTCCAAGCTAAAGAGACCCAGCTCCCTCAGCCTGTCCTCATAGGAAGATGTTCCACTCCCTTAATCATCTCAGTGGCCCTGNACTGCTCTCCAACAGGCCAGTCCCCAACCTATACTGGTACCTGGGGTTGTTCCTCCCCTGTTGCAATACCCTACACTTGCCCTTGTTAAATCTCATGAAGTTTCTCCCTGCTCAGCTCTCCAGCCTGTCTGAGTCTTGTTGAATGGCAGCACAACCTTCTGGGGTGTCAGCCACCCCTCCCAGCTTGGTGTCATCAGCAAACTTTCTGACTGTGCACTCTATTCCCTCATCCAGGTCATCAGTGAATACACTGAACAGTACTGGTCCCAGTACTGACCCCTGAGGGACTCCACTAGTTACAGGCCTCCAGCCAGACTCTGCCCCATTGATCACAACTCGATGGCTTCTTCCCTTCAACCAGCTCTCGATCCACCTCACTACTCTGCCCTCCAGGCCCCACTGCCTCAGTTTACCCACCAGGATGCTGTGGGAGACAGTGCCAAATGCCTTACTGAGATCCAGACAAAACCACATCCACTGCCCTGCCATCATCCACCCACCTGGAATGATGGGTTTGCCTTCATCCTGACCGTGAGATTACGTGTCAATCTTATAACCACTTCCACTGTAATGACCTCAATCTGCCGAGATAGTGGCAGTGAAAAGGCATCCAGCTACGACTAACAATCACAGACATGTTACTGAGAACACCTGGAGAAAAATGAAGTGATGCAAATCCAAATTTTCTAGCGATACAAACATGGAGCTGACTACTGAATAGAACACATGTGCAGCATACTGCTAATGTAATTTAAGAGCCTCGAATATTACTTTGAGTCTGAACTCTATTATGCAAGTGAGGTCTTTGCATATGAACTGGATGGGTGAAATAAAGGCCTGAATAAATTCTGGAGTAGAAAGAGAGGAAAGAAATGAGCACTGTTTTAAAATAGGGAATCAGAAGCCTGAGTTTTAGAATCTAAATTAGTGGATCATGACTAACAAAAAAAACCCCTCTTTACCTGGTGTTGTCATGATGAGGGTTAGAGGAAGTGGTAGCAGCTGACCCACCACGCAACACTGGCCTACAGCAGGTTTTGTAGATAGAAAGCACAAGACAGAAACAGGAAACAACAAGAGATAAGAGGTAAAACATACAGAACAAAGGACATCAAAATACTTCCACTCTACTGTCTAACGTTTCAATACAGTATAACATCTATTATGTTGTTGCAAATTGCACTTTCAGATCTCTCATATGCAAATTTAATCAACACTGAATGTTAATGCAGCTAAGGCATGTAGGCAAAATTTTGATGGCATAGCTTCATTTGCAGAAGACAAACTTGGAATAGAGATTTGGGCAGAGGTTATTTGTCTTATAAAATAATCACAGGAAACTTCAATTAAAAAAATCCCCACCCAACAACAATGCAAAAAAAACCCCATATCTACACATACTTATAAAAGCCTTTTCAATCATCCCCTCCTCCCTCTAGGGAAAGGGAAGGTTTGTCTTTTCTTTATCTGTACTAGATATAATTCCATAAACCTGGGCTAGCAGCTGAAGAGACTTACACCTCTCCATGAAGAAGTGAAGGTTCTGACTAGAAGGTTCAGATAGATGGTAACAATTCTCTAAGTGCTATTCTTTATGTTCCTTTTCTTTTGAGGCAGAGAAGAGTAAAAGGCAGAGCTTTTTAAGTTGCTAACTAAATAATAGATATTAACTTTACAATATGAAGTTGCTGTGTCCTGATTTACAGAAGACTGGATAGCTGCAGTACCTTCAGACGAAGCCGGTACCATGCTCCAGTCAGCACTGTACGTGTACATGACAGCGATTTTCCTTTTAGCACACACGCCACCCTGGCGTGTATTGCAAAGAAACCCCTATTTCCAATAAATAAATACTGTATTTCCATACAATAAAATAATATTCTTACCTAACTCTTTGAAGTCTTGCAGAAAGTTCTGTATTAAAAACTTACTCCTATTTTTTAATCAGAGAAATTATCGCCAAGTGTTGTCTGACAGATGCTGGGACGAAATACTTTGGGAAAGCATAAGAAACCCAGCAAACAGCAGCTCTGAACAGGCCACAGAAATTCTCTGTGAACATAAGTCACCTGTAATTAACTGGCAGCTATGTGAGTGCCAGCCTGTCAGCATTCAGCAGGCATTTCCCTGCCGTGTGTCACAGTATTTCCTGTAAGGGGAATGACAGGTCTCAAATGCTCTCTAAACTCTGGACCTCTGCTATTTTGTGGAAAACAAAGTGTGACAGCTGTTGCAGAAGTGACCAATGCATGTCAGCCTTCCCTAAGGCTGGAAGTAGCCTTCCCTGCTGGCTTGGAAGTGGCCAAGGGCTACAGCATAGAATCAAACTAGAGCACTCTGGGATCTGCACAGGCCAGGAACTTAATCTAAAGCCAAGTCTTTAATCCCACTTCCCAACTCAGCCAGGCTGTTAAGAAGCTGCACATGACTTCTTTCTTTTCTCTGCAGCTCACACTGTATTTATTTACATGTGGATCCAAAAGGATCACCAGAGTATTCCCCTGCCTCTCCCATACTTTTTACTTGCTCGGTTTTATGTACCAGCAACAAATCGTTATATAGATCAGAGTGGGCTCGGAAAGGAGATCACCGTAGCAGCTTCAGCAGCAAGCCTCTTTGGAAATACAGAATGCACACCCATCATAGTCAAGCTTTGAAATACACAGCCTTCTTTAAAAAGCTGAGTAAAAGACAAAAAAATGTGGAGATTTAATGTCCAATTCTATCCTAAACGTTAGCATACAAGCAGAAGCAGCCATAACTCCCAGGCCACATACACTCAACAACTATGTCACTGCCAGTGCAGTGGCAGCCTGAACCACAAAGGGAATGCACAGTAATTCGAATTAATAGCAGTGGGAAAACTGGCAATAAAGGCAATGACCAAATGAGTCTGGTCTGTCCTCCTCTGTTTAAAGCAGAGCATGCAGTGGAAATGCCACAGTAGTGATGCAATCCCAAGCACACGGTCTGGGAGGAAAAGAGCAAGGTGTGGACAATCTGGGATCCAGCTGGATCCAGCTTCCACGCTGTCCGTGCATGCACGGAAACGTGGCCAGTACACGCTCTTTATTCAGGGCAGGCTGGAGCTATGTTCACCTCTCACTGTACTTTAAAATGCCCCTGGAAGTCTCTGCAAGGCTGTGACAACGGCCACTAGGTCTCTATAGGCATGTTCTAGGTGAGATCTGGGTAAGCAGCTTAGCTTCATAAGTACAGAAAGGATTGCTGCACTGAAGATGAAACTGCCCTCCTCGCTTGTCCACGCTATATTACCCCAATCCAGAGTCACATGCAGCCTTCTTCAATGACCTTCACTCACACCCCATTTCATTTCTTATGAAAAATATCACTGACTTGCTCAATGTAAAGAATAATCTCACGACACCTCAAGATATGCTTATGTGTGTGACATTTGGCATGTAAGAACAGTGGCTTTTTAGAAAGGGCTAGAAAGGAAGGAATATGAATTGCCATACTGTTCTCTCCTGTTATCAACCCAAAACATGAAGAATAGTTCAGAAAAATGTATGGATTTCAATACAATGTTATTCAAATACGAAACAGACTTTACCCCCTGCATTTAAGACAGTACCAAAATCTACTAAAATGCAAGGGGGGTGGGGGAGAAGAGGGAGTACTTATTTTGTTTGGGTTTTTTCATTGCCTAGAGCATAAAAGATCAGTCTTCTAAAATACACTAAATATTGGCCCTGTAGTCGCTGGACAGAAATGAAAATAAAAAATGGTTAGAACTAGAATATAAAACTGACCTATTGTCCTTGTCCAAGCTGAAGGAAATGCAAGAGTAAACAGATAGTGTGAACAGGGTTCATTAAGCTGTTGCCCATTTAAATAACCCATGTTGCGAGCAGGGCTGGCTAAGCTAGGCATAATTTACTATTTGCAGCAGTGCAATCAGCACCTACCATTAGCAGTTTTATTAAATTGAAAAATACTTGGAAAAAAAAAAAGAAAAATAGCAAGCTACGAAACAAGTTTAAAATATTTCTATTGAGTAACACAGTCAGATCTTTTTTAATTTTAAAAGATCTCCTCTAGTAGTAAGCATAAAACATTAAAATAGATAAGGTTTTGAGGTAGAAAGCACATTACACAGAGCAAAAGAATAGAGTGCAGGTTTGGAGCAATTCAAAACGAACAATATTTTGCAACCATGCAAGTGGATCATCCAAATTTCACATTCCTACGCCAGCTGTAGAGGAACAGTGGGTATCTAAGCACCCCACCATAAAGAACACACTTTAACCTCATCCTTAAGTTCAGTACTTTGGCACATATGTGTTCATAGGTGACTAGAAACAGGTTTCCTGTTTCTTCTAGCAAGGTCACCTCAAAAACTAACCTAAACCAGAAAGAGTAATGCAGCTTTTGAAGTATCAGAAATTTTCCAGACTTCTGAATAACAAGTAAGTTGAAAGCATGCATATGCACACATGTGTATATCCCAGAAATGAGGAAAACGTGGTCAAGAATGTGCTCAGTGGAAGCCAGAATAAAACCTGTTAACTTCACTGCAGGCTGGGAAAGGGCAAGAATTTTGAGCTGTATTTTAACAAGGATTCTTGGCTCAATATCCGTAAGTGGTATTATTCACACACAGTAGAATTCCTCCTTATATGGGAGCTTTCATTTTGTAAAGCAAAAAACCCACTTGTAATTACATGTAATTTTAAAAATTGACAAGGAACAAGAGTTCATATTGTCCAACTGTTGACAGCATCAAAATTTTACCAGACTTGACCTGAAAGTGCACAGTCAGGGTGAAGCATCTGTTCCACAGAATTTGAAAGGAAACTATGCAGCTGACTTTTTAATTTTTATGTTCCAGGTTAAGAACATATAGGCCAGCAAGACTGGAATTCTATACAATTCAGCAACGTTACTGTGGTCATTCATATACTGTCAGGTTAGCAAACATGGTGAGCTACAGGAAATCCCAGTTTGGAAAGGGACTGCGAATGCCCAGACATCCACAATAAGATTGGCTTGATAGTCACATTTTATTACCAGAACAACAAGAGAAGAAATCATTTAACATTGCATTGCAAACTATGAAGACTGCTGCTGGGACACTGGCAATGGGAGGCAGATCATAAAGAACTTCCTAGCACAGGCCACACTGAAGGGCTGCAGGAGGAACAAGCAGTTATCTCCTCTAACTCAAGCTCCTGGCAAGGCCTCCAGGTGTGAGTCAACCCTATGCTAGAGACTAACCATGGGCAATTTTTACCTGACCCTCTGTGCTAGCATCCTATGGAAACTAAAATGGTGTTTGGTAAATTAACCTTGGCCTTGTCAGTCTTTAGAAATGTTTCTATGAACATGCCATTCCTTCAGCACTCGGAAGAGCCAAACAGACGCAGCTGAAGCATACGTCAAGTGGGAACAGTGCGCTGAAAAGAATGGGAACTCTATACACCGATTGCCATGAGGTCTCTTTTGGCTCATTGCCTCTCAGAGTATCAGCTTATCCATAGAAACAGAGGCAGTGTTAATCAGAGGGGAGACTGTCTCCAGTACACATTGCCTTTCGTGAGCTGGGCAACCAGAAGAGTGGTCACCAGCAGTCCCATATCAGCCAGAGATGGCTATTCCCACTCGACTCAAACAGCCTGAAGTCTTGACATGTTATCTAAAGCAGCACCTACAGAGCCTCATGTAACATTCTACCCTGTTTCTACACGTTTGCTTTCATGCTTTAGGACATCATCAACCCAATCTTATTGATTTGTACCATTGTACCACAGGAAGTGGAAGACAAGGCTAATAAATTTTCAGGCTCAGGATAAAAAAAAAAAAAACCCAACACTTGACAATCTGGGAAGAGCAAAATCCCTTTCAGTCACAGGCTAACACTTCCTATTCTCACTTTGTATTTGGAAGGAAACCAAAACAATGCTGTATTTGACTGAAACAGAAGCATTTTTGAAATGTGAATTTTGGACAATTAAATTGCTTATGAATAGTGAAAGCAAAGGAAAGCAAAAGTAAATAGCTTCACGTCATTACTTTGTAAACAGAAACCAAACTCCACTAAAAAAGAGAAAAGAAAAGAAAAGAGCAGCAAAAGCTGGCAGAATCAGTGACAACCAATCACCTGCGGTTTTCATCCAGCACATCCAAGACCTGCTGGTAAGCCCTACGAGTGGAAGACTGGATAAACGACAAAATGCCACGAGCAGAGTAAAGGTTAGTTCCGTCTTCAGGTAACATATTGGGAGGACAGACACGAGCCTGTTGCAGTGATGGTGTCACACTGTTTGTACAAGCACAGTAAATGAAGAGAGAAATACTATAGTCAGATTTTAAATATTAAAAAAAAAAAAAAAATCAGACCCCATTCCAAAATGCTTATTGCTTGCTTTTGGTTTTCCCTTCTCCCACCACTACAGGGTAACACTCCCAAACTCTGGTAGTGCAGGGAGCTACATTTATAGACAGTCTTCAGAAACAAACACAAGTAGTAACAGATGGACACAGTTTTGATCTGTTATACAAGTTAGTTTTAGAAAGTCGTTGTCCAGCTAAACCTGTACCAGTCGAAGTCACTGTTCAAGTCCTCATTGACATCAGTCAGGAAAGTGTTTTTAACAACAGTAAACATTAAAAAAAAAATCCTGCCCCATAGTCTCTTTTCAAAACATAAGCCTTTTTCAGTGAGGAAAATCTCAGTGAGATCCCCTTCAACAGAGTTTTTTTTCAAGCTGTGACTAAAGAGCAAGATAGCATTTTGATCTGGACATGAACAAAGTTTAAACACAACAGCGAGAAATTCCAAAAATAAGAATTCATATGCCAGTGGCAACAAATTATATGATTGGAGCTTTTTACTGTAATGTAAAAATAGTATTTAAAAAAAAATCACAGAAACATAGAATGCTAGGAGTTGGAAAATACACAGGACTGAAATTAAGACACCAATGTTAGGATTATACAAACCTCACATCCATCAGAGAGAAATTAGTTTTGATCAACTGCCTTTGATTTGCTCATGTTTCTTCACGTTCAACCAGATTTTATCCATATTGTCCTTCATACATCAACTTTTTTTTTTTTAAATCAGGAAACTTTTAATTAAAGGTGAAACACTTTTTTAATAATAAGTTAAATCATGTTAACAGAATTGTAAATATTAACATAAATGCAAAACAAACTATGAATCAATATACCCTTTAAATCCTGGAACAGTTTTTATTCCAAGATTAGCACCTGTAAGTCAACACATTTACTTTTCTTGCCACTTGTGCTTTGCTCCAGCAGCTTTTGGAATTAGACTGCCAATCTTCCCACTTTCAGCCTTTGAAAGAAATTAACCACAGCATTACTGGCTGAGTGCTTGGAAGCCAGCTTGATATCTGGCTAACCTCTACTTGAGTCACCATTCTCTGGATACTCTTATTTTGCACAGAGTTGCTCTGCAACTGGCTGGCACGAGGATCACAAGAGCTGGGTGAGAAAGAAAATTCAACTGAAAAAACAAAAATATACCCGGAGGTCACTTCACCCACAGAAGAGCTCAGCCATCCTGTGCTTCAGGGAACATGCAAAGACACGGCTGGTTTGGCTGATACTGCTCACTATTTATTACCTAAACTGAAAATATTTTTTCACGATGCTGTAGAGTACATTTGGACAAGTAAAAAGGAGGAGTCATTAATAAATATCTATTTTGCTCCTCTGCAGCTTTTACCATTCTCCAAGACTTGTAGACTACATCTTTCTTTTATATTTATGACAACTTCCATCAATGTTAGTGGTCATACACACATTTTACTCTTGAATTACAATGGAAATGCCAATATTCACTACAAAAACATCCAGAAGCAGGGGCAAGTATGGAAATACTGCCCTCAAAGTGAATTTATGAAAATTTTGATGCCTTTGTGGATTTCCCAGCTTGGGCAAAACAAGGGAAGAGCTGAAGGCTCAAACTGATAGTATGTTTTATATTAAAATATTTTTCATCACTTGAGAGATTTATAGAATAGGCTGAAAGATGGTTTAAAAAAAGGTAACAAACAGTATTTAGACATATTGCAGGCTATAAGATACTGTGGAACTGCTATTGTCCAGAATAGCACTGCTGTAAATACCACAGTAATGTTATCTGCATACAAAGTCTTCTACAGATACTGGAAAAAAAAAACAAAAACAAAACCACCCCCAAAGAGCTACTAAACTAAAACTGCACAAAAGTCATGTGTGCTGATTAAATGAAAATATACACAATAAGGAAAAACTAAGGCAAGTTCTAGAACTGGATAATTCCTAACCCTGTGGTCTAGTCCCTGGTCTACTTTATGCTCACCGTTTTGTAGGTGACTTGGAAGAAAATGCTGTTTCAAGAGATCAATTCATTTTAAGGTCCTATTTAATTCTTACTTAAGAGAATATTTAGTCTCTTACATGATTTAATAATTTAAAAGTTTATTTAAATCTATTTGTTCCTAGATATAAAGATATAAAAAACTAGCAATAGTCTTTATGGAGGAAATGTCACTTCATGTAGCTGCGTGGTTTAGACTATTGCTAGTTTGTATATCCTCCTCCAGAGTGTAGTTTGAGATCTCCCTTTCTGACTGTAAGTGAGAATAATTCTGAAGAGCTCAAATGTCAGGACTGAGGAATACGGGGCAGGGGGAAGAAGGAAAGTTAAAAGATCAGCTAAGTTTTTCTTCTATTATCCTTTTCAGGATTCAAAACTGTCCTGTACACATGTGGCAGTCCTTTAGATGATGTCAGAGACATTACAGAGCAAGTATCTGATTAGCAAATGAGCCCAGATGACAATAAAAAAATATCCAACATCTAAATTTCTAACATAAGGAAAATTCCCTAACATTTAATATGACTACCTATCATTAGACACTGTAGCTATAGCCTTTCCTCCACTTATAGTTAAATGGTCTCAGTCCTGGGTATAATTTTGCTTCAAATTCCTGAAAAGAATTTCTTACACACCGCACCGGACACTTATTTTAGCACTCCCTGGTTACAGACACCAAAAATCCCAACATGTAATTATAGAAATTACTATGGAAAAGCACAGTAACACTGTACTACATGCAGAGTTCTCAGCTTAGCAGTAACCTCCCAGAAACTTTTGTGATGTACACAGGGTTTATTTCAGCTATTTCTCTGACTTACAGTTCTGGAAGCATCAAATTAGAGGTTAACAGTTTTAACCAAGGTTACTTTAAACCGAACCCCATGGACAGACTGTATTTTCATTAAAGACATGCACACCATCACCTTTCACCCCACGACTTGCATGAAGAACAGAATTTCTCAAACTGTGAAACTGAACTCTCTACAGATGGACTTTTCCAAGGGAAAGGCTAGAGGAGAAAGAAAGAATTAAATGCCATCCCTTTTTCCATGCACTTCAGGTTGTTTGTTGACTTCTGATCCAGAAGTGGAATCCTTGCATTCAACATTGGCTGGCAACGACCAGCTAAAAGCTTTTTGTCTCCAGCTATTCAAAACTAGCCAAAGAACAAAGAAACAACCTAGATCTTTTTTGAAATTAATTTTTTCTTTACAAATTGGTTCTTGGTTGAAACTGTCCCTTTCCTTTTGCTGCCAGGTGTTTTTCCCTATGTTCTTTACACAGGGAAATAATGCAGTAAAGTTTGAGAAACCCTGAAGGAAAATTAGAAACCACACGTTCAGTGTAGCAAAGGCTGTTTCAAATTTTATACTCTAAACTACAGATACTTAGTCAGAAAATTAGTATTGCAGAAAGCTAGATAGTTAAACACACTTGATTTGCATATACTGGGTAACATTTAGGCTTACGTGGAATCCTTAGTCGAATGAGGTGACTGGAACCGTGGCATTTTATTTCTTGGGGCAGTATCTGATCTGTGCCACCTTGAATAATAAATGTAATTGCTTAAGTAAGCATCCTTATAAATAGAGGATTGTCATTTAGATAGCTGTCATTATTGCTACGTAGATGGATAGTTTTTGTACAAACCTGTGGCTACTTGTCAGTTGCAGTTCTCCTAAAAGCATTTGACAATTATTGTCTCTATTACAGCCCAACTCCAAAGAATTCTCAGGGCTGTGTCTGCATGCAACCGAATGAGAAGAGAACTAACAGCAAAGAAACAACTATTTGTACCATGTAGACAACACTGTTGATAGGGAGCCCAACCAACTCTCCCTCTTCAGTCTGACAACCTCTTGCAGATTGTTTTGCCACTCTGAAGGGCAGGCACAGTATCTGAACGTCTTGTCCAGGAGGACAATAGCACCCCAGATTAAAAACTGAGTATTACAGTCCTATAAAAGAAATTTTAAACCATGTGCCTTTTCAATGGGGTCCTCATCACTTCAGTCATGTAGACTACAATGTCTATTAGGAAGTTGAAGCAAAGAGGTAAGAGATACAAGCATGAAAATGTAGTAAGGATGTAGTATATTTTGGATAGAAATTAAGTATTTGAAGTAAAATGTGGGCTCCTTCCTATTTGAAGAGGTGAAATACATTCGCACAAGCACAAGAAATCAAGAGCTGATCTTTGTCAAGTTAGAGCACCATGATCTTTGTTACTGCAGAACTACTTAGACATGATATGAACAAGTCAGTTTTGATAAAGCAGCAATATATCATTACAGAAATTAGAATAAACATTTTTCTTCGGCCAACAACACTTGAAAGAAGAACTTTAGATGCAGTTTCTTTAGTTTTTGTACCACTGGAAAAAAAAATATTTTTTTGAGATGTTGACTAAATTGTAATGTGATATAAGTGAGGTAACAGGTGCACAATTACATCTTCTGCAGTGCAAAGAATACATCAGTAGTAGAAGTTACCTAATTGAATGATCTAATTTATCAACAAGGAAGCTAAACTCAGAAGACACGTATCACGTTTACCACAAACCTCTAACAGAATTAGCAGCCTGTGAGCTAGGGGATACCTAAAACCATCTGAGGTAGCATAATTTATATCAAGTAAGTTTGCTTGTGTCACCTATTTTGAACCATACATTAACACTTCCACACAGGCTTCTCTAAGTAGCTACCACAGTGAAAAGAGAATGCTATATTGCCAGTTTTGTTTGTAGAATCACTACATCTGGTCTTATTTACATGAAACTTGGGAATTTTTTTTTCCCTCTAGTTCAGAGTGTATGTCCTATGGGCCTACACTGTGAGGAAAGAAGAGCCAAGAGATACCTTTTTCACCAAGTACGAAAGACTTTGCTCTCCTGCATTTGTGTCAGCCATAGAAGTTCCACCTTAAACCAGTGTTTTCATAACCCAAATTCACAGAACACTGCCCTGAGAGTTGGCCACAACACATTCTCCACTTGGGAGACTGACAAAACCTGGACAAGGCAGGAACACCGGACTCAACATCACTGAGAATGCCACTGCATATTCTAAGTGATTTCTTTTTTTGGACTACACTGAGGCAGAAGAAGCAATGGTGACAAAAAAAAAAAGAAGCAGTTTCTAAGAACCTCAAATATTTTGAAGGAGATGATCTGCATGCTAGACACAGCATAACTCCTGTCATAAGAAAACAAGTACTTGAGAGGACAAGAGACAAATAAAGTTCTACCAAAATATGTTATCTGCATGTCAGCAAGTGTGGAATGCTGCAGTAAAGAAAGCTGCCTCCACACGGGCAACAGAGAGTGAAGATACAGCAGCCTCAAGATTAGTTCGCTGTTATTTTTCATACAAACAAAATAAGAAGAGATTCTGGATAAAGACCCTCATAATAGAAACTGCTTGCCACAGAAGTTTGATTTATTTGACAGACATTGTGCAAGCACCAGTATGTCTATCAAGACAGAAAAACTAATCCCCAGATGTATCAATTTCCTGGCTCTTGTAAATGATAAACTGAGGCAGGCAAGCTACTAGTTCTATGTTCACTGATCACATCCTTTACAAGTTTAGAGGATTCCAGGTGCATGTTGTATTGCTAAGCCTCTGAAGGACTGATAGCAGATTAATAAACTGTGGCAGCAAACAACATTCAGACCATTTAAAACCAGTAATTCTATGTATAGCTACTGTGTGACAGCAAAGCGCACAGGATATTTAGGATATTCAGATTCAAGAAGCACAAACATATGTGGGAAATCTGAGATCAAATGGATGTATCCAGTCAGAGCTGATCTTGCCAGTTTCTCAGACAGCTGGCTGGACAAGCACAGCCCATGTCTTTCAGAAGACTAAACTAACCTGGTGAAAAAAGGATAAAGTGATTTTAAGAAGTAACAATAATTCGTATACCCTCTGTTTTTCCTTTAAGTGCAGTACACCAAGACTGGCAACATCAAAGGGTAAACAAGCAGCTTCCATCACATGAAGACCATCTATTCCAGCATGCATCACATGCAGACTACCAGGCAGGCATGTGAAGACCATTCCTGCAGTGAAATTAGAGTATGTTAGGTCCAACAGGACACAAGTGGATGACTGATACCACAGTGAACTTGAGCACTTAGTAGAACATCTGCTTAGTAGAACTGCTAGAACATCTGGGGACCGAGCTGATCAGGAGCTTATGGACATGAAACTTTTTTCCAGGTCAATGAATATAGGTGACTTGGAAGACTGGAGTACTTGGACTACGTGTAATCTACAAGCTTGTATGAGCCAAGTCTGTTTCAGAAAAGGAAGCTATGCAAAAATATTTCCACGAAGATCCTGAAGGAAGATCGTGAAGAAATGGAGAATAATATGTATCAGAGTCCATTTCACCAGTTGCAGACAAACTAACTGGTCAACAGATGTGTAGTATATATAGTACCTATCAGTGTCCCTGCTGTAAACAGAAGAAAACAGACATTTCTAGGACATAATTCACTTGATCTATTTTAGACTAAAACCAGGTAGATCCTAAGTAGGTCGTGCACTTTTTTCCCCTCTAAGTACTGAAAATTAAGTTTATAGTGACTTAGCAAGTGTTACACATCCTACATTGGGACAGATGAATCCAATCTTGTAAGTCTCAGATGTAAGACCTTTTCAATAAGGGAAAGTATTCTTTATAGCAGCTGTATTAGGAATCTTTTATATATGAGTTTTAAGTGTTAGACTGCAAAACCAGTTATTGCCAGGTGCAAAGATGCTGTAGCTCAGAATACACCCTGATTACAATCCTACTGTATCTAATAAAAACACACAGACCTGTATGTCCTCAGGAAGCACCATAACAATTGCTACCTCAGATGGCATCAATAGATGAAGTTCCCAATTCTAAATGCTGCTTGCCATTTTGGTCTCAAGAGATGAAGATACGTGCTCACAGATTCCAATACACTGAATATTAGACTAAGTAATTTCTCTCCGGAGTCAAGGTACTTATGAGAAACACACACTTCTTTTTCTATGGATGAAAATCATTATATAATATCTGCAGTGAGAGAACGAGAAACACTGATGTACAAAAAACCCTAAATTTCCTGAAAATTCAAGGAAAAAAGAAGTTATACCAGCTAAGAAAGTGAAAAATCTCCTGAAGTAACAATTCACCATACCTAGTAAAAAAACCTGTGAGTGCACACTCCCACCTCCCACTGCAAGAAAACACTTGACAGATGAGTCACCTCACTAAACAGAAAGCATAGAAATTAAAAACACCGGCCTCACATTTAAAATCATGTACTGGCCACAAAATAGAAAACAGTAGTTGGAAAAAACAACTAAGAAGGAAATGAGAAGCAAAGGAGATATGTAAGTGAGCTGTAGTTGTGCTGGTGCACCCTGCTGCGCAACTCACATGGAATCATTCTGGGCCAGCTGGCCGTTCTGTCGAGCGGCGTTTTCACTCATGGAACGCTCCCTCTTCAGTCTTCCCACTGCTCGGGCCTGCGTGCAGGGGGAGAAACAGGGACATGAAAGGCGGGGAATTCCAGGAGACATCTAGTAACTTGCACTGGAGATTTGTTAAGTTAGATCTGCCCTCAGACACAAAGGCATGTTATTATGGGCTCCACTGGTTAGGAGGAAAATAACTGATGACAGAATCTGACACCAGTACATGTAAAACCAAGGTGCAAACTTACTGCAATCCTGTCATTGTCTATCCATGTGATCTGATGCCAAGAGTATGAACAAACAGAATTTTGAGTATGTTAGAAAGCAATATGAAGTGTAATATTACTTCCTATCACCAGAGATAAAAATATTTCTACTGTATTTTACAGGCCTATAGAACATGTAGCTTCATAAATATTTTTCAGTTTTAAGATACCAGTTACATACCCCCACATGGATGCCTGTGGTGTACCAGTCTCTCATTTTCAGAGTTTTCTTAAAACTCACTAATTCTATGTGGTGTTCTATTATCTAGCCATGAATTCCAAAGGCTAACCAGACACATTAAAATAATCCGTTTTCTGATAAGTTGCAAATTAAAAAAATATTGTGACTTTTTCTTCAACCAAAAGGATTTTTCAGTTAAGAGTACTTTGAGTAGCTCTAATTATGACTGTACATGTATTTTAAATACTTTGTAAGCTAACTGACAGCAGTAATGCCTAGCCATCTGCCAGTTAAACACGAAACTTCAAAGTCCTAATAAAAATATTTTTATATATTCCCAACTTATGTTAGTTATGTTAGCACCAAGTAGATCTGCACCACAGCACAAACTGGTCATTTCACTTTCTTTAGTAGAAATCTTATCATCTAAGGAAAAAGCAAAAGAAGTACTAGCCTCTTCATTTTGAGGTGTCTGCTGTGGAGGTTTTTCTAGGTCCAAAAAATCTAGTGGTCGATCACTAAGAGAAATAACACGGGGAGGAGTTTTCAATGCCAGTGGTTTGAATGAAGTAGACTGAAGAAAGTCAAGGTCTGATGGTCTGGAAAATGGAATGTCTTCACTATTACCTGCAAGAACATCAGTTGTCAATATAAAGCAATCTGTTCTGAGGCCTGAGGGCTAATGCACAAGTTCAAAACGACATCACATCAGTTAACTACTTGGCATAGTCAGAAGAAGTACACCTTTCTTCAACAAGACTTGCAGCTAAAATCTGTGGTTAAAGCTCTCAGACCACATTAACGAACACTTATCTGAGCAGTTTTTCTGAGAACAACAATCCTGAATAATCCTGAGCAATATCCACTGTCATTGCAAGCGATGGCACTTTTCATCTCAAGACACAGACTTAGTAAAGGTGTATGTTTTCAGAAATACAGTCACTGGGGATGTGAGGATATCACTCTTTCAAAGCAAAAAATATAATATATGTATGTCACACACTTTGCACAGTGTAAGGCAGTTCCAGGTCTGTCACCTTAATGCCCATGACCATAAAAACCGAAGAAGTATTGATAAATTCCACTCAGTCACAGGCAGATCCTTAACATAATTAGCATTCCAATCAAATACATTCTGCATGGCTAACATACACGATATACAAAAAACTTTTTATAGTTACTTTAGCTTATAGTTGATTAAAAAAATCATGTGTAAATAAAAAACTTTTTTTCATTTTTTCCTCCAGAAATGGTTTATTAAGATGAAAAATCAGCACTTAAACTTTCTGTCCATAATTAATTCATTAACAGCCTCCACTACAAGCTATACCAAATCATGGTATAGCTTCTCTGGGCAACCTGTGCCAGTGCCTGACCACACTCACATAGGAGGAATTCCTTCCTACTCTCTACTGTAACCTGCTCTCTTTCAGCTTAAATCCATTACCCCGTGCCCTGCCACTACACTTCTTGATAAACAGCCCCTCCCCAGCTTTCCTGTAGTCCCCACTACTCATGAAACATTTTCAGAGATTAAGAAACTTCCCAGGTCAAAACTGATGAGCGTTAACTGAAAACCAAAAAGCATTTTACAAGGTTTTCTTTTAAAAGTATCTATCAATATATATACTTATGTCTACACAGAAATGTGGGAAGCCAACATACATTTTCACCAATGTTTCTTCTATTGAGATGCAGACATACCTGCCACTACAATCCGCTCTGGAACCTGCATAGTTACACTGGCATTTGGAAATCCTTCTTGGATGCCCTTCTCAAGGTCAGCATTCTGAGGAGCTACTTTGAGTTTTTCTGGAACCCTCATGCGCTGACTGATCCCTTCGGTGTACTCCATTTCGTACTGAAGACGATTGATTTCTGCCATTTCGGCAGCTGGAGAGGGGAATGCAGCCCCACTCATCCTGGCAAAAGAAAACCAAAAGTGAACCAGAAGCTGTAACAGCAATACAAGAAACTGGCAGAAAGCACGTAAAGGAAACTGTGTGATTACCAGGCACACACTGGATGATCCTAACTGATGAGACTTACTTAAGAGAAACAAATTATATGATAACATTCACAAGAAGTGGAGTCCCAGGGGGCTGGGAGTTGAGGGGAGTGAGCAAAAAACAAACTGATGCTGTAGGCAACACTCAAAGCTGCATTGAGGGATGTGAAATTGAGCTGTGACAAACCCCCCAGAAATTCTGCATGTAATGTGCTATGCCTGCGTCGGCTGGAAGAAGAAAAACTCAAACAGCGAACAAAAGAAAACCCTGGTAAGAAACCTTTTCAGAACTGGTAAGAAATGTGAAATATCTGCATTTACACAGATCCAGCATACCAGTATTTGGGAAAATAGATGAAATCTTACAAAACTGCATGTTGAAGCAGGGGAACAAAAGAAAAGGCTCAGCTTAGGGAGCAGCCTTCTGCCTGCTGTCAGTCACCCAGACCTCACTCCACCCCATAGTAACAAAGCTCCTTATCAACAGCCTGTCAACTCAGCTTGAAAACCTGGCATATTAATAACCCATCCCCAATCACAAGCAGTTCTGTGAACTCCTCACTTCTGAATTGTTCTGTAAATGAAAATATTAATTTTTCAGAACAGATAAAAAATGGGCATAGAGATCATGACTCGATTTAAAATTAAAAGGGTTTGCCAATACACCATAAAATACTTCTTCTATAAAATCACTTCTATTAATGTATGCACACACAATATATAGAAATGTAGTTACCCTTGCAAATTCATCTGTGGGATACATAGCAAGGAGTCTTTCAGTGGTGTTTCCTGAAGCAGTTCCCTAAGCAATGTAATCCATCCCAGCAAAACAGTGGGGTTTGCTGCTAGAATTGCAACTACATTCTTTGACTATGTTTGGCAGCAAGGATATGTCTGTTGTGCGTGTGCTTTCCTAAGCTGAACATGCAGAACTCTGCAAACAAAACATCTCAGTGCAGACCATCTAAGTGGCCAGTGAGACAGACTACAAGCCATTCCTCCCACCATCACATGGAATAAATACTTTTGTTATTTATCAATAAAATCTCAAACTAATAGTGACGTTCAGACAACAGGAGGAAGCACACAGAAGAAAGTGGACTGTGTAACACTGTATTAAGTGCACACAATATATTCAAGATGTGATCCACTTGGCAATCCATCCTGGGATCCTCAGTGTTATTTTCAGGACTTCAGAAGAAAATGAAAGATTCTCATTCATGTCAAAATCTCACTGCTGCACAGGAGTAGAACTGGGGGTCAGGGAAAAGACAAGGTCACTGTAAGCTTAAAGAAAAGTTATAAAGAAAATACCTGAAGCGATGCAGATTTAGTCTCTCTGTATTCATTCTTACTTTTCTTATGTATCAAGTGAAAGGAACTGGAACAACCCACTTAGTTAGAAATAAACACTCTATAGAAGTTCAAGAGGTTCTTAAGCAGCTCTGTCACTTCAAATTCTTGAGATTTCACTCTTCCCCTACCCTTTGGTGTTTTAAGCTAGATTTGTCTCTTTCACAAGACAGTGGCTAGGATCATCCAGTGACATGAACAAAGTACAGAGTCTTCTGATGTTTCCATATTCCAGAATGCACTTTTCATTTCAAATTATGGTCTATGACTAGTAAAGCATTTCCAAATTGATACGAGTAAAAATCATAATGTCAAAAAGAGAAGAAATTTTAAGAACTTAAAAGCACTCAAAATATCTACTGGCAAATATCTACTTGACAAAAGGTGTTTCAGTATTTACTGTCTCATTTTGAAATACCTGTACGGCTCCGATTTCTACAATCACATATCACTACACTGCAGCAGTCTTCACACTACAGCCTCCCTAAAGTTTGGCACTGCTTTTGTACATATGTCTGCAGGACAATTGCTTTCCAGTTGTAAGGTAAGACACACATTAAAGAGAAAAGCATTACAACAGTTGCTTTATAAACTCTTTATAAATTAAATATCACTGTGTGAATTTAGCTGTACTTGCCAATGACTTATAAATACAATACCTCAATGTCTTCCTACTCTTGCCTACTTCTAATCCACTTTGTGTCATCGAGATCTACCTTTTCTGTCAAAGCTATTTCAATTTTTACCCCTTTTTAGAAGGACAAGCAGTGAGGTTTCAGCACCAGACAACTGAAAATATTAACAGCGCTTGTTAACAAACCCTCCAAACTTTTAAAGGGAACAGAAATAAAAATTGTGTTGTCTGTAATATTCCTGTTGCATTAGTAATAAATCAGGAAGGAGGATTTAAAAATTTATATTTAAAGAACTAAGTATCTCTAAAAAGGCATGTGAATTGAGAAGAAGCTAGAGAATAATGAAACAAAAATACTATCACAAATACAGCTCAAAGCACAAATAAGCATCAGTTTAACAAAGAGAAATGAAGGAGAAAATCCAGAGGAGGAAGAGGGAGCAAGAGAGGTTGTATAAGGTCAATTATATGTGTTCAGAAAGACACCTCCTTCCTCAAGCAGGAGCAAAGAGACAGGGGTGAAGCAAGGCATATGTGTCTGAAAGAAGACTTTCTGTCAGTATTCTGCCAAGCATTTGTTCTGGCCATGCCTGTGCTGCAGCCAGAAATGTTATGCACAGTGGAACAGGGTTACAGTCTCCGTTAATCCAAGATGTATGACAATGGGTACCAGTAATAGTGTAGCTGTGCCAGCACCCAGATCTGAGCAGGTTTTACAGGCTACACAGAACTGACTTACTTCTCAAGCTACAGTGATCTTTGTTCCTGGTGTGGCTACTTTACAGCTTGTCTGATCGAACGCACATAAACTCCAAAACACTCCTTTGGCAAGTATCGAGATACAGTATCGAGATACTCTTTGACGAGTTAAAAGGGGAGAAGAGGACTCAGACCCAAGGTAAGGAAATGAACTGTGAAGGGACCCTATTATGGGAGCCCAGCTATCAGAACGTGTATCGCGGAGGCATGTGGGACAGGACACTATCAAATACCAAGGCACTAACGGAACCATGTGAGAGAAAGGAGAGCTGAGGTGCTGGCTCGGGGCTGAGAGCTGCTCTGCAAACACAGTTACACTCGCTGAACTTGCAAGTCACGGGACTCCCTCTCCCCAGGGCAGGGATGACAGGAACACAAACACATCTCTGACACACAAACATGGCGATGGGATCACAAAACGCCAAGGGCCATGCTCGTTCAAGCTTGTCCTACGCCAGCTGTAAGCTCTGACCTAAACCACTTTTTCTTTGTTAACAGGAAAAACCCAGGAGGCGTTAGGAGGAAAAACCCGGTCGGGGCCTGGCAACACTCCTCTGAAACACCCAAATAGGCGTCGTGCCGAGAGCACTCGGTAGCAGGCCCCGCCAGGGCAGGACAGACCCGCGGCGAGTCCCCAGCCCCACAGCGCGCGCCCAGGGCCGCGGCACGGTC